>JAYGXS010002009.1:0-11619 GCA_036362985.1 Ligula intestinalis | reverse complement strand
TCTGATTATGTGTCACTTTAAATAGGAAAGTTAAACCATTTTGGAGTCGCCTTTGCCAGAGGGGTTTAAGACCATATCTATTGTACATTATTGAATAGGAGTCTCGGGCGTCATCGCGTTTACACAGACCTCTGGTAAACCTTCGCTGGATTTTTTCTAGTTTCTGTCTGTCATCTGATGACATGGTACCGAAAAATATTGAGCAGTAATCTAGAATAGGTAAAACGTACATTTTGTAAAGTTTAGTCTTAAGTGTAATTAATGTGAAATTTTTACTTATGAAGCCACATAGTCGATTGGCTTTTGGTGCGATTTGTTTAACATGTGGGGATAAGTCAAGAGTATTAGAATAGCTAAGACCTAAATCTTTTAAAGATGTTAGCTCTTTTATTTCTTGACCACTAAACATTATGGGGGGAAGTTTTAGTGGTCCAAATATCATGAGATGACATTTTGTTGGTGAAAACGGCATTTGCCACTGAACACTCCAGTCGTTTAGTTTTTGAAAGTCTAATTCAATCGTTCTATGCACACTACTTATCGAATTTTTGTTATAGGCATATGCGAGTTTTAAGTCATCCGCATATAAAAATGATTTAGCAGATGTTGATATCGTGGATAACTCATGAATGTAAATGAGAAATAAGAGGGGACCTAAGATAGTGCCTTGAAAAACACCACTGCTTATATAAGCTGGTTCTGATACTATATTTAGAAGTTGTACTACTTGAAATCGGTTTTGAAGATAGGATTTGAGGAAATCAAGGAGGGGGGGCAGAATCCCGTGACTCACTAGCTTCACGATCAGTCTTTTATGGGGAACTTTGTCAAAGGCTTTTTTTAGATCAAAGTAAATTGTAGCTACCGTGTTCCCATCATCTCGATTTCTGGAGACGAATTCCAAGAAAGTGAGATGGCAGGACTGACATGACTTTTTAGGTAAAAAGGCATGTTGAGAGAGGGGTATGAGATTTACATTCGTCAGATGGTCTAACATTTGGTTATAAATTATTTTTTCTAAGATTTTTGCTAAAACCGATGTTCGGTGAACACCACGATAATTTTGGGCATTGGACCGATTTCCGTTTTTGTAAATTGGGGTGATACATGATGTTTTCCAGATTTCTGGATAAGTACCATTTGACTGCAGTAACGAGAAAAGGTTAGACAGAAGTATTGGGGCATATGTCATATGTCTCAGTATGCAAGGAGGTATTCTATCCGTTCCATATGATGTGGAATTGGACAGTTGGCGGATAGCTTTCTCTACAGTTTCTTCGTTAAACAATATCTCTTTTAATACTAGTGCCGTCATTTCTGTTGGTTGGGGGATTGGTTCTTCCTCGACTGAATAGTTGGTTGAGAAATACTCGTTGAAAAGATTTGCTATTTGGTTGTCATTTGTTATTACTATTCCTTGGTCATCAAGCATGATTTGGGGGCCTTGTTTTTGATGATTATTTATTTGTTTCCTGAAGATTTGGGCTGTCCCTTCTGGGGACTCGATTGCCCGATGTTCTGCTGCTATCGTCTTATTTGTTTCAATGTTCTGGGCTAACTCGTGAATCTCTGTAATGCGTCTGAGCGTAGATAGATAACTAATACATGGGTCATGGAGTTGTTTTTTAAGTTTTTTTAGCCGTTTGGAAAGGAAGTTTGGGATAAGTGATTTCTTACATGGGGATCTCTCGTCAATTAGGGTATCTCGAATTAAATTAAGGGTGGCATATAATATGTTTACAGCTTCTAGAGGGGATGCTGTTAGGAGGAAAGAGCTCCAATCCAATGACCTAATGTAGTTATTCATAGATTCAATGTCAAGATTTTTGGGGTTTATAGAAGTGTAACTAGGATCAGGTCGTATTTTAATGTTAAGAGGGAGCACTGCTATTATTGTCTTATGATCACTATCAAAGGTTAAGCTGTCGTAGTGCGTATATAAGGGCCAGATATCATTGGTGAGAATAACATCGAGTATATTGTTTCCCCTGGTTGGTTTGCTTATTATTTGCGTCCAGTTATGAAACACAATTGATGATAATAATTCATCATGTCTGGATGGGGCTGATAGTTCTGTCCAGTTTATTTCTGGACGGTTTAAGTCTCCTGCAATTATCTTATAGTCGGTTTGGATATTCGATAGAATATCTAGTAGATTTGTAAGACCAGTGTCATCATTACTAAATTCCGGAGGGGTGTACAAACATCCAATTAGAATGCTTTTAAGGGTCTTGGGTGTTATTATAGCGAAGCATGCTTCGCCATTGAACGTATCCTGAAGAACCTCAAAGCCACTCTGTTCTATGGTAGATCTAATGTAGATCATACAACCTCCTCCTCGTTTATACGTACGGTCCTGTCTATAGAAGGTGTAGTTTGCTATAAAAAGTGAAGCATTGGAGGTTGATTCGTTTACCCATGTTTCTGTTAAAAAGACTATATCGGGATTGTGTGTGTCAATAAAAGTCCTAAGTCGTGGAACTTTGTTTACTATCGATCTAGCATTAATAAGAGCAACACTTATGGTGTCGGATACAAAAGCTGGAATCTGTTGTGAAAAAATGGATTCCTATTACTTGGTTGATTGTGTTGAGGGCTCATGTGCGGAAATTGTGTGATTGGTGGATAATATGGTGGTGTTGGACTATTTGTGGCGAATTGTGCATTATTGGGAAAAATTGGTGATGAGAGTGGTGGAATTCGATGGCATTGTGTAACTATCGGAGGGTATGGTGTTGTGCGAGGTGGGATTTGATTGTGTGTGTTATATTGAAAGGGTTGGGTGTGCGGTAATTTGCGCATTCAAGTTGCAAACCTCCCTTATAGATCGGGGTGACGTTTGCCTACTTCCATTCTTCTGGGAATTCGCCTTCGTCAAGAGATTTCTGAAGGATGGCAGCCAGGGGTTTGCATAGTTCGTTAGCTAATTCTCTTAGTGCTAGTGCAGGAATTTTGTCCGGCCCAGGTGATTTGGCAGGCTTAAGTTGGAGTAATTCGTCCCTGACAGTGTTGTGTGAAAACTCTAGGTCCTCTATTATGGGCAATAAGGAGGAGGGTAAGGGTGCAGTTATCGGTCGATGAGCGGACGGACCGTCAGCAAAAGTTGTAGGTTCTCGGGTGTAGACGGATTCAAAGAAATTGGAGAAGAGGGAGGCTTTCATCTGGTCTTCGGTCACCAGTTGTCCATCGGCTGATCTAAGGGCAAAGATCAGTTCCTGAGATCTCTTTGTGCTTCGTATGTAGCCGTACAAGATCTTGGGGTGTTCCAACGACTTGTGTTATATGTTCAACTCGTATTTCTTGCGCAGTTTATAAGCTTCTCTTTTAAAAATGTTACGTTGTTGCTTATACTACCGTAAGTGTTTACCGGAGCCGGTTAATCTGTAACGTCTCCAGAAGCGGTTTCTTTTTTTGAAAGCGGCCTGCAAGTTTGAGTTCATCCACTTCGGGCAATTCGTACTTGTCTTTCTTCTGAAGGGACAGTTGAGACAAAGAGTCCTTTTCAACGTCGAGCTAAAGGTCCTCCACTGTTCATTTGCCCCACCTTGGAGATCTGTTTCCCATGATACCTCTGACATTTCTCTTCTCATAAGTGAGTAGTCGCCGTTCCAAATGTTACTTTCTCATATGTCGGAGGAGTAGGGTTCGGAGAACAGCGAATACTCGAAATACAGCATAATATGGTCGCTTGACCCTAATGGGGGTCGATCCTACTGGTCAATCACAGTTTCCTCCTCCTCTCGGGTAAAGATAAGGTCGAGACAGTTCGACTGTTGTCCTTCCCTAGCCCACGTTCCAAACGCGACGGTTTGGCAGAGCAGTTTGGCTGTGGCCCATTGTAGTAATTTGTGATTGAAGTTGTCTTGAAGACCTTGTGCAGTCCATGTCTGCCAGTCAACACCAGGAGCGTTAAAGTCCTCAACGATGAGGATGTCTTTCTTCTCACTAACCCTATACAATTCTGCTATGAGGATAGTGTCTTGGTCATGAGAATGGTTTGGCGGGCGGTATGTCACCGAAAGCGTCAGTGGCCTGGCGTACTTAGCAGATATAGTAATATTTAGCATTTCCACATCTCGTGCTGGGACCGGTACTCCAGCCGTGGCTGTCAGCTTGCAAGTGACATAGACTATAAGCCCTCCTGCCCTAGTTGTTCTGTCTTTCGTGAAAAGCTGATATCCTCTAAGTGATAATTCATAATCAGTGATATCTTTTGAAAGCCAGGTTTCAGTTAAAGCCATGATGTCTGGTTTCACCTCATCGACCAAGTTCTTTAGTTCGTCCAGCTTGTTAAACAAGCTTTGTACATTTGCGGTTAGGATCTTTAGTGATAGTTTACTCCGTGAGGCCCAACCCTCATCGTGACAGGTTTTGGCCAGAGGAAGGGCTCCTTGACTTGTATTATTTGCACATCTTTTATTTTAAGGCCCTTTGCCCCGCTTTCGGTCCTCTCTCTCAATTCTATCCTTAGTTGCCTCATTTTCATCCGCTCCCTCGGCTCGTATTCTGGCTGAAAAAACACTTGCTTGTGCGAATTTCGTAAGGCCGTTTTTCCTTTTAGCAGTTTTGATGCCAAGCCTTCGTTATCGAATATAACTTTGAATGGCCTTGGGTTTGTTTGTAGGTCACGGCATAGGTCTGCTTTACCCAGACGGAAGGCTTTATTTACGGTATAGGTTTCCCCATTCTTTAGGACAGCGCTGACTTATTCGTGTATTCGATCATAGTCGTGTGCAACTCGTTCCATTGTACTGTCAAACGTGGACTCAGGAGCACCTTGTATGATAATGTTGTTTTTCCGATTTATGGACGACTTCTGTAAGACCTTACCTGTAGTTCCGTTTGACTCGTCTTAAACAACTATGCAGTTTTGTCGGTCAAGAGAATCCCGTGATATATTTTCAGTCTTACTGCTATCGGAAGACCCCGAGATGTTGTTAGGAATAGTTTTTGACTTTGTGCTTCCGCTACCATCACCAGAGATAGGCTTTTTTTGGAGTCTGGGATGGCACTGATCAGGTCTGGCTTCGTGCTGCCCCCCTTCTACATTTGTGGTTTCCTTCTGTGATTTGTATGCAGCCTTAGCATACCCACTAGGAGTGGTTGATGTTCTGAGTACATTTTGCACTTTCGGTCCGGAAAATGAGCCTATAATTAGCGGGGTTGTTAATTCGGAAAGTTCCTCATGTGCAGAAATTGGGCGCAGTTTATTAGTCCCGCAGACCGTTAGAGATGTTTCTGTAGAATCTTGATCACGGTGCTCCTCGTCGAGGACAACTTGACCATTAATGTTACTTGCCTGATCATTTTTGTGCGTAGACGCTTCGGCGAGAGATGCTGCTGCTACGTACATTAGGTCCCCTCACTCAAGTTCATGCATCGTCAGTGTTTCCTCGTGAGGGAGAAATCGAGAAAATTTATTCAGCTCTTCCAGCTCCACTCTAAGACTATTAACCACCTCCTCAAGTTTCGTAAATTTGTTTAGAAGGGTAAAATATCATATGCAGGCTTCATCTTTATGAGTTGCATCCCTTAAACATTTAAGACTTTTAGTTCGCTTGGCAGGAGGACTTTTCAATAAGCTTCGTGACCGATCTTTTGTATTTGATGATTGAATTTGATCCTTACGGCTATACGCTTCTATAGCTCCATCGGTTAGGCATTCGACTTCCACCCGAGGTATCCGCGGTACGATTCACGGCCTCGCTGGCAGCTTTGTAGAATTATCGAGAGCAATAGATTCTACTTCCATTTTAGTTGTAAGCGAAACGATTAAATTCAAAATGTTAAATTTGCCTTTGTGACTGTGACGTAGTGTGTTGACTGATATTCAAAATAACGAAAATCTTCCGACGGTGTGTAGAATATTGCAAATATTTGAAGCAGACTGAGTAGAGAATACGCCTAATTGCTTAGAAGCACTTTCAAATATGCATAAACAAAATGCAGGATATTCAGGAACGACTCAGCCGTTTGTATATCTTCAAGTTCTTCAATAACTGCTAATCTTCGAGAAAGCTTGAGATCCTTGCACCTTGGTCTTTTTAGGCTGTTTTCGCTTGTTTGTTTGTAGGTTGCGCGTTCAGTTCAATGACTTGAGAAACAAATTCCACTTTAAATCCGTATTCTGATGAATTTCGGCATAATAAAAATTCCACGATGACGAGATTGTTGAATAGTATCCAATGCTTAATATCTGGAGTCCGCGACAGTGTCCAGAAGTGTAAAATACCGAAACGACTAAATCCCATTGGAGTCCGAAAAAGTCAAACCGATTTCGAAGGACGAGCCAATTGTCTAACTGCAGCCAGAAGGTCTTAGTAAGTAATAGTTACTCCACTTCTCAGCTGATCACGAGTGGCGTTTTTCAAGGCACTGTCTTGGGTCCTTTACTCTTCATTCTATACATAAACGAAATTTTGACTGTTCTAAACAATTCACACAATCTCATTTATGCAGACGACCTAAAATGCATATAATCATTTTCTAAGGACACGGCAAGTATATGCGTTGGTAAAATAAATGCGGACCTACTTACACTCTCAGGTTGAAGTGCTACCTGGCAGATGGAATTCTCTCCATCCAATTGTAGTTTCATGGGTTTCGGTCCCGCCAAGCTTCCTCGTACCCTAGTCTTTCAAAATACTCCACTTTTAGAACGATCCACTATAAAAGACTAAGGTCTAAGCTACACAAATAAACTAGCATTGTCGTTTCATGCGGATCGAATATTTGCGAAGGCTGCACAGATATGTGGTTTTATATCACACAATTTCTTCCTGCTGGAAATAAAGTTAAAACTTTATCGCATGTATGTTCTAGCCATCCTAGAATACTGCTGTCCCCTCTTTGGTCTAATGAATGCTTTGGACCGAGGTTAGATTGAAAATGTACAGAGCATGTTTACCCGCAAAAAATTCGCTCTTCCTCGATCCACTACTTCTTATACGGAGAGATGTCAGTTAGCAAACAAGACATTTCGTTGGGTCAGAAGACTCGAAGTGGGCCTCTGTTTCCTCTTTCGCATTAAATCTACCCCTAACCTTCCACAAATCAACGCTCTCATTCCCGCAGATAGACCTTATGCCACTCGTAATTCCTCCAGGATTATTGCACCCCCCTTAAGCTCCACTTTGAACCATTCTCACTTCTTTGCCTCAAAATATGCCTTCCTCTGGAATAATATTCCTCTCGAAATTACACTGTCGTCTAACTACGGAGTTTTTAAAGTCAAATTACGTAAACCCTTAACTTCGGAAGATATAAAGTCCTTTTTAGCCGTATCCTTCCCAAACACACAACTTTTGGACTTTGAAAAGGGTCCCCCTGGTATTTGAGGTGGTTATGTTTACATCAAATTTTTTCCATACATGTCTATTGCTTCCTCCTTTGAGTGATATTTGCAACGATGTTTCGTCCACTTCTCTGTCCAGTCATCATTGTCGTTTTCTCCATTCTCCGTTTTACAACCCTGACGATAGGCTTCATCGTCTTAAGTCATGCTCGTGACGGTTCTGCTATTTTCGCCAGCTCGTCGCTGGACTCCGCAGTCTACAAGGATGCATCTCTGGCGTTTCGTTGATGATCAGGTGACCTCTACCGTTCACTATTTTGTCGACCCTGTTGTCCGCGTTGGCCTCCTCCGGTCTCACTTCCCTGATGGTTGATCATGAAGCCAGTGGGGCCGTGTAACAATGGTGAATGACAGCCTCTGCTGTTATATGATTTCTCCAATTGCAAGAAGCGTTTCCAACCCTCATTCGTTCTCATCAACAGTTCTGCCTTATTTGCACTACAATCAATCCTCTCAACCAACCCCCTTAATTTTTTGAAGCAGCTTTTTCTGCTACGTTTTGTTTTTTTAATCGGGGGTTCGCTGAACTCCGCCCCAGCTTAAATGGTTGGAGTTTTTTTTCACTGCTTCCTCCTTAGTTCACCATGCGTTAACTACAATTTTAAAAGACGATATGTTTGTGAATATGAATTAATCTACCAACACTACTAAACGCTCCCGCTGTCAATGTGGTTGTTTTATACAAAGCAGCATTTATTAACTTTGTATTTATTTTTCCACAGCACTAAGTTTGCAATGACGAGGCCCTCCGGGCCTAAAATATAAAATTTATTCATTTACTTATTTATTTTAATAAAAATACGTCTCGATGACTGGCGGGTCGGGAGTGCTCAAGCTGCCTAATTGTACTGAGAGGTTTGACCATTCAAAAGTTTAAACAGTAAAAATAAACCCTTCTGCAATCTACGAAGCCACAGGGGATCCAGCTTTATAAGTTCGCACCTTTGTTGGTAGGCTAAGTAACGAGGCTCTGTAGTGCAAACTCTTCTAGTGAAGAAGTGCTGCACCGATTCCATTTTTTTCCGTTCACTAGCTAGCAGAAGACTGAATAGGGGCGAGCAGTATTCAAGAATAGGTCTCATGTACATATTTAAAAGGCTAGTTCTAACCTTTATAGTCTTACAATTTCTAAGGATAAATCCGGTGGTTCGACGTGCTTTCGAGACTATCAGGGCACAGTGCTCTGAAAAATTGAGACTATTAGAGTAGGATATGCCCAAATCCTTGATAACTCCTTGGACATTTAGTTCGTGGCCGTCAATGCTTAATTGCGGTTGATGATCGTCGCCAACAACCAGAACGGAAATGTGTGCCATGAAAGGGTGAGGCGCCATGTGCAACACCACTGGGCGAAGGCCTGAGGATCCTTTTTTATCAGCTCAAGCATGATGTTGCGATCTGCCAGTTTATATCGATCAGTGACTTTTAAATCATCAGCGTACATTAAGCGTCTGTCATACTGAAAATAATCTGAAATGTCGTGTAAAAACAGGCAAAAAAGGAGCGGACCCAGTACACTACCCTGTATAACTCTAATACTCACATGTGTGGGGTTGGAGATAACATTGGAAATTTTTACTCGTTGAGTGCGAGCATCCAAATAGGAAGATATGAAGTTCAGAGGCTTGCTACCTATGCCAAAGAAGGCCAGTTTCAGAAGGAGGAGGTTATGATCGACCCGATCAAAGGCCTTAGCAAAATCAAAATCGACGCTATAAATGGCAAAAACGCTGTCTGTAGATTGCCGCACATAATCAAAGAAAGAGAGCTGACAGGTGTCACAAGATTGTTTCTCGAGAAAGCCATGTTGAACTGCATTGAGCAGGTTTTTCTCTGTCAAGTAACGCATCATCTTTTCTTTGATCAAGGTGTCCAAGATCTTCGAGGCTGCGAGAAGTGTATTTATTGGCCTAAAGTTGTCGAATGGTGTCAATCGGCCATGTTTGCGAATAGGCATTATGTGCGATTCCTTCCACAACGAAGGAAGAGGTTTCGCTCTCAAGAACAAGATTAAATACCTTGCAAAGAAAAGACGGAAAAATATCATTAGCTTCAGCTGTTAGAAGGCTAACTGGGACGCAATCTGGTCCTGGACTATTAGATTGACGATAACGACGAATGGCTACAGTCACGTCCCAGAGGGTAAAACTTATCGTTTCGAGGATGGCACCCATCCAAGCCCGGATAGCCGGAGGTGCAGCGAACGAGCTTTCAATAACAATTTTAGATAGGAACGCATTGAAGCTATCGGCGGTCAGCTTAGCATCAGCTATGGGGTTTCCTTAGGCGTCTTGAAGTATGGGGTATTGCGTTTTCATCTGCGCTTTTACTGTACGCGAAAAGAGTTTCGCAACATTAAGGGAAGGATTTTCAGGGAAGTGGGCCTCATCGGCTGTCTGCTTTTGTTCGGAGAGCTTCTTAGCCTGCTCAAAGATCAGTGTGGTCAAGGGCAGAACGGAAGTGTCGTTCTGCCGATGCAAACGACGAGAGAGGTTACGCAGCCTACGAAGGAAAGACAGAGGAAGATACACTTCATCCTTGACATGTATTACTTTCTTACGCGGGAAAAGTGGAGGATGAGTGGATCCAGTACTTTGTACAGTGCATCGGTTCAAACATGTACATCCAAACATTGGAAAAGAGAGCGTTAAGATGTGCCAGTAGGTCCGCCGTTTTTGCTGATCGGCAGTCATGATAAAAACTATACTTTTGGGAAAATGTTTTATCCGCCTCCAGTTCTAGATCACTCACAACTGTAAGATGGTCTGAACTCCCAAGTGCGTCTAAGGATGACACTGAAAATGGTTCGCATCCCCTACAGAAAATTAGGTCGAGTATGTTTGCTCCTTGAGTGGGAAAATCGACTGCCTGATCCCGCATGCCGATACCGACAGCCTCAAGTAAGTTCTCGAACTTTGAAGGACCGGATGGTGGAAACTATTGCACGTCAGGAAGGTTACAATCACCTGCAATCAAGCAATACTTAAGAGTCAAGTCAGCTGTGGCATGAAATGCCTTCAGAAGACAAAGATCGTAGTCCGCGTTGGCATTAGGTGGGCGATAAACACAGCCAACACGTAAGGAGTATTTGTTTTTTAGAACAACTCGTGTGCAGCAGCTCTCCTCCACTGCTGTGAATTGTGGATTATCCAACGGGAGAAATGCAAGTGGCTGCTTAATAAAGATGCAGCTTCCTCCGCCACGGCCATTGTTTCGATCGTTTCGAACGCATGCATACCCTACAACAGAGAGTTCAGAGTCAGCAACACAGGCCGATGCCCATGTCTCTGTTACCATAACAATGTCTGGGCGGTTGACGAAAACCATAGTCTGGAGCAGAGGAATTTTATTAATCAGTGATCTGGCATTTAAAACGACCAATTTAAGAGGGCATGTCTTCGGTTTCGGTGGTGGGACAACTAGGCCGTCACTGTTACCGGCTTCGACCAGAGCGATGTCCTTTTGACCTGAACTATTTGTCCCTCTCTTATTTTGAGATAAGTCTCGCCATTGGTTTGCCGTTTCTTCAGCTCTATTATGAGCTGTGTCATCTTTCTCCACTCTTTCAACTCGTAATGCGGCTGAAAAAAAAACTTGCGAATGCAGGCTCCGTAAGGATGGTTTGCGCTCTAGCAAGAGTTTCGCCTGTGCTTCAGTTTCTAAACTAAATTTTAGAGGTCGTGGCCGAGAAATTGATTCTGGAGTTGTTGGAGCCTTCACAATTCGAAATGCCTAAAGAATGTGGAAAGACTCGCCTGGTTTTAGCAACGGTTTGGCGTAAACTCGCATAAGACCCACGTCATGGTCAATTCGTTTATGTGCTATTGATGACTATGAATCTGAGGCCCCGTTTACAACTATTTCCTGCTAGTGACTCAAAGGGCATATGTTGCGAGCTCACGTCTTTCGGCCGAGGGAACACTTTTATAGTCTTACATTGGGTATCTTAGTAGACATCTTGGCCGTTTGACAGGAGGGGGAGAATTAATAACATTATCTAAGTGGCCATATCGGAAGTTACTTTCTGGTCGAATCTTGATACGGTTGTCAAGGGCCCGTGTCAAAGTGACTGGTCTGCCTGAGGTGCTAACACCACTAATAACCAGATTTGGTGAACCAAGTTCAAGATCCGGTGGTGGCAAAACGTTTCGTGCTAACGACATTTTAGCATCTAAACTCTCAAGTCGTTCTCCTTCTAAGCCAACCACGTCTGTGATAGCTTTAAATTCCGATAAACCTACGAGCCCCCCTAGTTAATCTACGTC
>JAYGXS010002007.1:0-11628 GCA_036362985.1 Ligula intestinalis | reverse complement strand
AAAGTGGTTTAGATCTTAGTTGAGGCATAATTGGTAGTACTACTGCCAATTATATTTATGATAATACTTCTACTGCTAATACAACTACTAATACTTCATCTACTTATAAAACTACTATTTATACATGTTGGCACACAAAGGCACTATCACAACAATCTTAGTCCTGAAATAGTACGAAAAGATGCAAAGGTTCGCATCCCAGTTATTTGTCTAGAAGCAATCACTGCGTTCACCGGAATCGTAATTTTGTTCACCTGAGCTTTTGGGTTCTTTCGGATTTGAAGTAAACTTCATTGTCCGCCTCATAAGTGTCGGCGGCCGCGGGAATCACATTTTACAAATGTGTTATATAGTTACAACTTGCTTCTCAAAATTTTCTTCCCTATCTATCCTATTTTCACAACCCAAAAAAAACACTATAACTGCTCTTTTTGTATGACACACTGCTGGGTCTATGGGAACATGAGGGGGGCGTAACTTTTGCTGAAAGAAATATCCATTGTCAATTAGTCTGCGCAATTGAAGAACGTATCGCGCAAAAGAACGAGTGTGGCTCCTGTTTAAGAGGGGAGCTTCATCTTATCAACATCCGAAGGGCTTACATGACAGTATAAAAAGGCGGTCTGTCTGCCGTTGTGCCATTTTGTCCGTGACATGGACAGCTTCCTGGGCGTCTTTTCATTGGATCTCCTCCTTCTCTTCTTGGTCGAGGGATCTTACGCCAGGAATTGTTTTGTTGCCTTTGAACATCATTTTACTTTAGTTGGACTTAGCGTCAGAGTTCTGCCGTTTCTGTTTAGTTAGCATTCTGACATAGACTAAAGTGTGCATTTTGAAAAATAGAACACATTGTCACTCGTATAACTCGCTAAATATTTCAACTGTCAAGGTTTCTGCGCATTAAATAAAAAGCACACATATTCCTTCACAACGGTTAATTAATCAAGGCATTCAAACAAAATTCTACAAAGAAACTTAAGCACAGATTGATGTGCAAACCTTTAATACAGTGGTGCTAATAAAATTGAAACTAAAATCCTACATGCATTGAGAATTAAGTCATGTAGCCACCTTCATATTTGTAGGATATAAACCCTTTTCAGCTTATTTGATTTGCACGTATAACATTGGAGCATTTGTCGTCTCAATAAGATGATTTTAGAAGCCCGTATTCTAGCAAAAAAAGCATATACGTGCGCATAAACCTTAGTTTACCAAAAACTAAATTATGTTGTTAGGAACATCCGTGGCTTCTTGAATGTCGCTTTTGCGAACGCAAGAACGGGGGAAAATCGCAACAGTCAGTGTCAGCTAGAACGTGAGAGCTTCTACCTAGGTCGGTAAGCTTGACGTTCACACCATAGCGCAATGCATGAAGTTCTAGCCAAATTTATTTCCCATTGTGTAATCTAATATTTTGCCTCCATTGAGGTTTTAAAAAGGACCTTAATGAAATTTTACATGGTGACAAAATATTAAGTCCTGAGGGGTCTCGTTTTCTAAAAAAAAAGTCAATGCAAAATACAATAACCTTGAAGCATCCGTTTTTGGTGAAAACGTCGTTCGATGTATGATTTGTTACATAGCACACAGATACTAAACTGTAGATCAATAAATTTCAAAGTAGGAGCACCGTTCTGTTCCTGGTTAAATGTTACGTGATATGCATGCCACATTCGTGTGAAAATTTATGGTAATATAATCTTTATTTTTAGATGCATTGCTTGGAAATCAAAAACATAAAATATACGGTCATTGAGATTTTGTTAGACACCTCAGCATCTGAAAGAATATTATAAAAAAATAAGTTTGGTTGCGAAATATCTGCCATCAGCTTAGGTCCGTGTTAATAAAAATGCGATGGATCTCCAAAAGTTAGGCGAATAAAAGAAGTGTCCCAGCAATTAAGTTACCGTCTTCTCAGTGGGTTCCCTGGATGCCTTTGAAACAGCGGTCACGAAAAAAATAAATATATGCAGTATTTACTTATTCGAGCAAAATTACAGTGATTTTAACTTTTATTAAAATAGTTATCAAAATATACATTTTTAAATAACAACAATAGTTAAGGTAGCACACCTCATAAACGAAAACTTATGGCAGTTAAAAAAAATTACAATGGAGACAGTGTTCAATGGGCCTCTATGTTCAAAAAGTGTGCAAGGGAAAAAACTGCTGAGGAAGATAGTAGTAAGAACATAGTAGTAGAGCAGAAATAGGTGTGGGTGGTCGGATGAAGGTGAGTAGCCAACGAAAATGCAGCATTTGTAGACTGAGTACTTTTGCGTGGCTTCGTTCGATTGAGCAGTGGTTAATGGAAATATCTAAATTCCCGGAGGACACGAGGTAAAGATAATAGTTTCAAATTGATATCCTAACTTCCCGATGGTCTTCCCTCGGAGTCATGGAAAAAGCTGCTCGGAAAAGATGAGGAGAAAAGAAAGTTATTAAAATCAGTGTTAAGAGAAATGTGCAGTCTCCGGTTGAAAGCAGACAATCAAGTTAATGACCTTATTTTGATTGGCAAGTTATTCCAAAGAAAACTCTATCTGGAAGCTAAAAACAAAGAGCGATTAAATGGAGTAGATGCAGGAGGGGGTCTAACAAGTGCCGAGTTTCTTGGGTTGTAGGGACGACTGATGGGGGTGATGACCAAAATCCTGGGTAAATTTGTGCTATTTTCAGCCGAAAAAAATACAAAAGCCTGCTTCCAATATTCTGACCCAAAGGAACCATATTTTCCTTAATTGACATCTATTTGAGTAACAAATATTATAAGCTGTCGGATAAAGCAGATTTCGTGTTAAATTTTTTTTAAAATTTGTTCAATTATTGAATGGTTTACTTCCTTTATGAGACGGAAAAAAGGGGCAACAATATTCTAAAATGGGAAGCACGTACATACGATAGAGTCTTAATTTCATTGAAGGAAGATAGAAATTATAAAAAATAAAGCCAAAAGTATGTGCGGCTTTGGTTTTTATTCTTTCGGTGTGAGGAGAAAGGTCATATTTATTAGTGTAGCTTAATCCTAAGTCCTTTATACTGGAACATTCAGTTATTGGGTAACCTGGAAAAATAATAGTTTGTGGCAGCCCTATAGACCCAAAGCACATGTATAGGCACTGAAAAGTTGAGAACTCCACCAGCCATGTTAAGCTCCACGACAAAAGAGCGTGCAGATCAGAATGAATTTGTTCTAGGCATCTCGCGGTCATAGAGTTAGAGAAGAAGTAAACGCACTTGAAACAACTTGCATAAATATAAGATTGGAAGCATTTTACACTCAATGGGATATCATTTATGTAAAGCAAGAAGAGCAGCGGACCTAGCACGGATACTTGAAGAACACCACTCAACATTGCGGTAGGAGTAGAGTATGAGGATCCCACTAAGACGTTTTGTTCTCGATTTGAAAGATAAGATCTGATGAATTCAGCAAGAGGACTACGAAATCCTATAGCCTTTAGTTTGGCTAGCAGCCTCCCGTGAGGAACTTTATCGAATGCTTTACTAAGATCAAAGTAGATAACTACCGCAGATAGATGATCATTACGAATATAAGTGAGATGATTGAGAAAAGACATGTGGCATGTTTCACAAGATCGGTCCGGTGAAAGCCACGCTGTGAGGAGGTGAGAATGTTATTGTTCATGCAGAAATACTATGCAGAATACTGGTTCTCAGGTTAAAAACATTCCTTCGCCTTTTAAAATGTACACGAATTTATGGACTTTTGACTACGACTTGTTCAATATCCTTCACACGCCTTAAAGCTTAACAGGATAAAGCTGTTTTTTATGCATGCCTTTGTCACCTGAACTTTCAAAAGGATCCTTTTTTTCGATATTTGAAGTTAAGATTGTGCTACATCGGCACTTTCATTAAATGAAGGATCACTGATAATAATTATATCATCAGATGAGGTTCCGATCCAAATCCCAATAACTTTTAATTTAATCAATTTGAACTATATGTGGTGCAGCTAATAACGACAAGTGGATAACAATTCATGCCACAGGAGGTTTTTAAGCATAAGCTATAAATCGTCAAAGGAAAAGTACTGTGTTCCCAGCATTTAAACTATGAGTTAACCGTTTGTTAATTCTGTGCCCTGTTACATAACATCGCACGTCGGAGATTTTTCGCCAAAGTTTAACCTTGAAAGTTTGTTTCATAAGGTTTTTTTTCACAAGCAAATGTGAAAATAAAGAATTTGTCTGTAAGCCCTTCCCAGTTCTAACTTTCCACAAAACTAATCTCTTTTGGAGAACTTGATCAAAACTTTTTTGACTTAGTGAGCTTGAATATTGTTTTCGTGAGAAGTTTGAGTGACGGGTCGTTCCGCTGAGGGCCACAGTACATTTCAAATTCGATTTTTTTGCCAATGTTCCCTCTCTGTACACCGAGCAAGTTCGAAGCTTTCGCCTCATCGGTTGGTTAACCAGTATTTTACTGCGCGCTGACAGTCGTTTATTTCGGTTTTCTAGACAATGGAAACGAAACAGTTTCCTGTGTGAAGCTGACAGCTAGAGGAAAGATGGAACTAGGCTATCCTAACTGGTCCACTTTCTCTACAGTAGGCACACTCATAGCCTTCCTATCTCCAACGGACTCAACATTTAGTACAGTCACTTAATTAAACGAAATGTGGGAAAGGCTGGGGCAAACAGGAAATTATTTGCTAAAATTAGCAAGTCTCAAACATTCTTTTCTTAATTTCTACAAAAGCGAAATACTTGTAAAGCATGTGGGATTGTATAGCCCGGGTCAACATATCTCATGGAAAACAGTCTTTGAACACTAGGCTAACGTAAAAGCGCCTCCAAGTAGCCAAAATATCGTTCAATGTACGATGCTATTTTATGATGCAGAACAACGAATGACTAAACCGTAGATTGATTATTTATTTCCTGACTAGAAGCACAGTTAGTTTCCTGGCATTATGTTATATCTTATGTATACCAGCGTCCTGTGACATTAATGTTTACCCATTCTTCATTGCAAGCCAAATGTCATGCGTTTCAATTGGATAACATACACATTCTTTGCGTTTTAGTAAAACGCCTCAGCTTTTTGAGGAACGGTATGTCATTTTTTCTTTTGCTAACTTAATATCTGCTTTTTGTTGATGTCCCTGTTGATGAATATGCGATGAATCTCCAAAGGTCGGCCCAAAGTAAGTTGTGTCCCAGCCATCGAGTTGCCCAAATCTCAGTGGTTTCCTTTGTTGTCTTTCAGATAACGTCAACGAGACCAAAACATAACTATATGTAAAGGAACTTCTTACCAAAACACTATTGGAAAACGTAGTGATCATTAGTTTGGGCAAAATTGCATAAATATTAACTTTTATCTAAATGTTACCCAACATATTACTACAAAACATCCTCCACTCAGCAAGCGATCAAAAAATATATAAATTGGCACCATGCTTTATGTGGTGCACCATAATAATCCCTAGTCCCAAGCCCATGGATGAAGATGGTAAGGTTGACATCATCTAAACGGACATCAACAAGGCCTTCGACAGCATCTCACATAAGCGTCTAATGTATAAATTGTCGAAAATCGGCATAAGAGGAAACCTTCTGGTATTGATTACAGGGCGATCGCAAACTGTGTGCATAGGAGACTCGAAGTCAACCCCTTCATCTGTTCTGCTTGGCGTCCCCCGAGGCTCTCTCTGAGGACCACTGCTCTTCCATATCTATATCAACGACTGTGTTAACGACTTACGTTGATGCGCTATCATGTTTGCCAACGATGTCAAACTGTGGAGAGCCATCAGGTCTGACGCCGATATGAAAGCACGTCAAGGGAGTCTCAACGTACTAAGCTGCTGGTCTGCTCGTTGGCGCTTAAACTTCAATATTGTTAAGTCTGTGGTTTTAACACTCCGTACTAGGAGGACAAATGAGAAGGACGAGTAAGGACCTCGGTGTTCTTATACACTTTTCACTTAAACCATTTCCTCAGCGTGCATTATGTACTATTGTTACAGTGGACCGTTTTTGCGAATTTAGGTTATGAATAGGAAGCTCAAGGACGAAAACATTCTTCCCGTAATAAAGCACCTTAATGTGACTCATATATCAATAAATTTCAGAGGATGTGCTTTTTCCTTGCATTGCTAAAAAACTGCAAATTTATGGGAATTGAACACTTCTTGTGCAGAAAGTTTCGTGAATAGTGGCCTTTGTGACAAAAAAATAAATTGGTAAAAATAAGCCCAAAAAGTCGTTATTTTTTGAAATAGTTAAATGCGGTGGCTATATAACGACGGCGTTTGGTGCGTTAATCGAAAAAGGACGAAAATCAACCGTGCTCGAATGTATGTCCGAAAACCTGGACATGAGGATATTTATTTCGAAAGAAATCATGTTTTCCCAAAACCAAGTAAAATGGTTTTTTTTGAATACTTTGTGTGATATGAAGCGTTTATTATTATCTTGCCCAGAAAACCGACTAAGCCTTGGGCTTCTTTATATGTAGTTGTCTTATAAGAAGGAAAACAAAAAATGAAAATATATTAAATTTATTATGTTCAGTTTAGTTCAGTTTTATTAGGAAAATATAGGTAAATACACCTAAACTCTCTTTTTGTACATATTAATGATGATGAACATGTAGCGTTGCCAGAAAAGGAACTGTGTTTAGGAGACAAACAGTAAAAAAACTTCTTAGGCATTTTCCATTAGTTCCGGCTTCGCCTTAAGGCTCCCTTGCCCATTATTTTCCTTTATGTAGGCTAACTGTATGTGTGCTGTTTATGGAAAACACTTAAAATCAAGAGGTATAAAGTGAAAAACTCGTCTTTTCTAGGGTCGCTTTGAATTGATGTACAATGGTTGCATGTACGAAAGAAGTAATTGTGGAGAATGTAGCAAAGAAAAACCGTTGTGTGAAAGTCCAAATTCTGCCCAACCAACTTAAAGTAAATATGGGTTATTCATGAAAATCATGATATTTATAATGACTAAGTCATGCTTGATACAGTCTTAGGGAAAAACACGGTTCTTACAGGTGGATTGCAGCCACCTTGAATGTTTGGGCTTGGGATTTGCTTATCCACATAGCAAAGCAAATCTTCAGTGGAAATTAAAGTCGTCGGAAATTGAACGTAGTTTCAGATGTAGCGATAGTAATGTGGGAGTAAAGACAGATTTTCCTTTTGCACAACCGGTCATAATTGTGCCATCTGTCAAATATGACAACAGCCGCTTGACAGTAAGCCTAGTGCCATTGCATGACCATGCTGCATCGAGATTTCTCATTAGCATGATCGGTGCACCAACCTATTCCAATGCATAATAAACACAATATGAAAAACAAACGGTCGTTTGATGTGCACAGTTGTTCCTCAACTGGAGGAAATGGCTAACTCTCGCGTTAATGGCATTGACAAATGTGTTTGAATGACCGATAATTCCTCGATCTTATATCCACTTTGCGTCGGAAAAGATGGCTTGAATATTAAGGAAAACCGCTTTTTTAAGATATTCGTCACTGCTGAAAGAATGTATCATAATGTTTGTTTTTTAATACATTTCTGTAAAAACCACTAATGTTTATAATAATAATGTAAAAGGGTTAGATGTAGAATTGATTTATATTACTCAGCCGTCAGCATATTTGAGGGAAAAATAGGCTTGCATCTTTGAACTTTCAATTTGTCACACCAAAGTCGCAAGAATTATCAACAATGTTAAGAAGTTTTCAGTCAGGAAAATATAGACCGTCAAATGATGCAGTGGTGTTTCAAGGTTAATTTGTCACATAGTTCACGTTGTTTTGTAGCATGTATATGTCAAGTAGGTATTTGCACGTCCCCACAGATTGGGACATATCAATCGCCTCGGGAATCTTATTCAGTGGGTCCACTACCCATTTGGAGAAAAAAAAATACTTCCTCACATGCAATCGTCCTTGCTGCACACACATTTTGAAATGTTGCCCTCGGAGATAAGTTGTGGTGGCGAGTTGTAAATTTCGTCACACATAAGAGCAGAGTCCAAGCCACGCAGGATACGAAATGTTTGTATTACATCACCGCGTAACCTTCGATAGCTCAGACGACAGATATTAAAGTAATTTAAATGAACATCATAGGGAAGTGCATTTTGGCCACTTACTAATTTTGGTGCTCGCCGCTGCACCCTCTCAAGTACATTATAATCCTGACGCATCCACAGTCTACAGGCTTAAATCGCGTATTAAAGATGTGGCCTTAAATAGGCAACGATGATTTTCGAGAAAGAGTATTCATCAAAAACCGTGAATGCACGCTTGATGGCGTACAACATTGAGGTTGCAGTTTTAGCCGCCTCAAAACATTGTGTAGACGGTTTGAGGTTACCTGTCATCCAGATGCCGAGCTCCTTCTGTATTCCGGCTTTTTGGAGTGGGATTCCGTTCAGATGGTAGGATCGCGCAGCAGAGTGTATTTTTTTCGAATTGAAGGACAGCAATCGTTTTATCGGAAAATATTTTCCTGAAAGTTATCTTCATTGGCAGCAAACTTGACGACCTTCCATATTTTACATCATCTCCAAACATGGCACACTCGCAGTCCAATTCCTGTACACAATCATTAACGAACAAGAGAACGAGGGTGGGTCCGAGTAACGAACCTTGAGGGTCTCCGCTCTCGATGACTGTCGGCCTCCGTTGTTGTCATCCTACGCACAACGTTAAGGATCGACCAGATAGGAATTTATCAATCCATGTAAGAAGTCTGCCTCCGATACCCAACAGTCTCAACTTATGCAGAAGACATTGGTGTGGAACACTGTCAAAGGCCTTCCGGAAATCAATGAAGGCTGCATGTACGGTTTCATTTGCATCAATTGACCATGCCCAGCTTCGCAACGTTTAGAGCAAGTTTGTTACACATGACCTTCCCCTACGAAATCCAAATGGCGCCTTCCAAAAGTATTGTGAATTTCACCATATACCATCAATTGCTTCTTGGTGATCTTCTCTATTACTTTGCAACATACGCAGGTCACACTCAAGGGTCTGCAGTTTTTCGCAGTTGCATGATTTTCGCTTTTGTAAAACGGTGTAATATGTGCTTATTTCAAGTCCGTAGGAGGTACTCCACTAGCAAATACGTTTTCTACACATCAGTGAAAGCGGTTTAGATAACTCTCTTGCAAGGTCCTTGAGCAATTTCGCAGGTACCTCATCTGGATGTGGGGATTTACATTCCTTCAAGCCTTTCAATTCTTAGAAAATAGTATCTGCTCCAAACAAAATATCGTCAATATTTGGTGCTCTCACAAACTCCTCAACATTTGCGACACAGCGAGGTTTTATGGTGAAATCAGCTAAATGTTCTTCATTCTTTTACGGTCGAAGATTTTGAGACCATCCTCAGTTGCATAATAAGGATCGGATTCCTGTTGCGTGTGCTTTCATGAAAAAAACTGTGCAGCAACTTTGGATTACGAACATCTGGACGTCGTGCTTTGAAAACCATTATTTTTACCTTGTTCCGCTGGATTTTGTAATGCTTAACATCTTCCTTGCGTCTTGTGTTGCGAATTTTCTTCATTAGGTTTCCTTTTTCATTGATCTGACTTTTGGTATTTCTTTTCTTCTATGGAGGTTGGCTACATACCCTGGGCAATGAAAATGGACAATGACTGCACATTAGATGCAATAACTTCTCGTAAAACCTATTCCAGTCGTCAGTGACATCCACGGAATAAAGAAGAAGACCCCAGTCTATTTGTGGTGACTCTACTCTCATTTGAGAGGGTCACTTCGCCATATATTCGGCATTGTATCATCTACTGCAGGCGGTAATGAATCAAGACCATAATGCCACGAAAGTTCAACGTGATAACTTGGACCTAGTGGAGATTGGCAGCATACCTCTTCTATACTGTCGGGATGCTTGATAAAGAACAGGTCTAAACAACTAACCTGTTGCCCTCCACGTGCTGTGGCTGAAACGAGGTGTTGTGTGAGAAGAACCTCACGTGTTTTTTTTATAAGATATTGATCAAAGACATTATGAAAACAATTTGCCCGCAAATCGTTCAAACTTATGCTGGGCGCATTAAAATCACCCATGAGAACAACATCACGTAGACATCCTATCTCATTTATGCACACCACTAAGCAGGTATTGGTATCAGTGTTTTACCACTGTGGTCAGTAAAATGTCACAGATTCCAGGGAATGCAACCGCCGTGCATTAATTATCAGCCAAATGGCCTCTATACCATAGGAAATCCTTCCAGGCCTGTCACACACTATGGCAAGACATACAATATAAAGTAATAGATATCCAAAATTCAGTTTGATTGGGTCAGCCGGATTATGCACTCACTGCCTGCAGGTGAGGCAGACAGTCACATTCCTGGTGACTGCGACTACCTGGACGTAAGTATGGCGATAAAGTGGAAGTACGTCATGTGATTTTGCCTGCCAGTCGATGACTGATTGCTAACACCTCTCAAGGCTGTTTTGGCCCATGCTTTATACAGGGCTGTTCTCACATTTCTGAGATCGAATTGGTCTGTATGCATGTGCAATGCCAGTCCTCAGCCAAACCCAATCCCCGCGGCCTGGTATGCGCTGACACATTCTCTCGGTTCTAATTGCCTGTTGTAGACTGCATTTGCGCTTCTCTGGGATTCAGGCCCCACCTCAGGTGTCCGAAAATGTAGGTGTTCTCTATGCGGTGGAGCAAACAGTGAGGTTATCCCACGGCGTGGTTCTCTCTTCACTTCAATAAATCTTACTGCTCTTGCATTTTTTCACGGCGCGCTAAAGCCGTGGCTTGGTTGGTTTGCAAACAAACAGGAAAAATCGCACTTCTGCGTAAGTTCTCTAGTACGCGTGGTTTTTGTGCGTGCGTATGCGAGGAGAAGGAGGACAAAGAGTCATGGTTGAAATGGCTACCTCTTAAGTGGTTTTCAAAATGAAGGTTTGTAAGGAAAAGCTCTAGAATTGATTTTTATGGTGGGTCATTCAATCTAAACTAAGAGCTAGCCGAACTTCAGTTAGATTGGGCAAGCCGTTTTATGCACTCACTGAGTGAAGTTGTAACAGTCGCATACCTGGTGACCAAAAATACCTGGGCGTAAGTATTGGGGGTCCAGGTGATAGTTGTTCAAGATATTGGTCTGTATGCCGATGACTGATTGGTAACACATTTGTGGGCTTCAAGCAGGGCTGTCCTCACATTTCGGAGACCAAATTAGACTGTATGCATATGCAATGCCAGTCCTCAGCCAAACACGATAATTGCAGCCTGGTAGGCGCAGGCATTTTTTCTTAGTTGTGATTTCCTATTGTTGACTGCGTTCGCGCTTCTCTGGGTTTTAGGCCCAAACTCAGTGTCTGAAAAAGAAGGTGGTCACTATGCAGTGAGGAAGAGAGTGAGGTCGGCATTCTCTGTTTACTTTAATAAATCGGAATGCTCTTGCACCTATCACGGTGCGGTAAAGGCAATGGCTTGGAGGGTTAGCCAATTGACTTGAAAACTCCGGCCACCTACGTGAGTCCTTTTGTACGCGTGTGTTTTGTGCGTGCGTATGAAAGAAGAAGAAGGACTGAGAGTCAGGCTGCAATGGCTCCTCCTGAATGCTGTTCATAATGATAGTTTGCAGG
>JAYGXS010002006.1:0-11629 GCA_036362985.1 Ligula intestinalis | reverse complement strand
AAAGTGACTCGTTCTGTAAGTTTGAGGAGTGCAGAAAAGCAGGCGATTGGGCGAAAGGATTTGGGACCCGTTGAAGTGGGTTTTTTCGGGATAGGAGTGATTTTGACCGAACGCCAACCGTCAGGAATCTTGGACTCCATGAAAGATAAATTTATAAGATGTGCCAAGACAGGAGTTAATTGAAAAGAGCAAGATTAAAGGAGAAATGGGGAGACGCCATCTAGTCTGGCAGCTGTTATACCTTCAACCTTGTTTAGGTGTTTCATCACTGTTGCCACAGACACTGGAAAAAAATCACTCGGTGGTAACGAAATATCATTTGTCGGGAGATAGGACTCAGTGGGAGTATGGATAAAGTTTGAGTTTAAGCTGTCTAGGTCAGCGTCAACATGTGCCAGCGTTAAAATAGATAGTGGGATATGGGTTAATAATTGAAGAAAGACTTTTTATTTTGTTGTTTTGAGGAAGGACATTTTCGATCTGTATATTGTCCTTACCTTTTGTAGGAAAAACCCAATCATAAAATTCACGTTTCTTGAAAATCATGAGAAATGTAAAAGTAGATAGGGTTTCTCAACTTCAAATTAATTGAGGTCCAACTGACCATTATGGAGCAATCTTGGCTGATTTTTAAGGCAGTGGCAACATCTTAGTCGTCACTTCAAACTGAATGGAGGCTGCCGGCAAATAACGACGCAGCTAATATACGGCAGTACACTGGTATCATATACGGTGAAGCCCAACATTTCGTGGCATTGGTGGAACCACGCCAGAATGCCACCAACCTTATCCACATCTTAAACCCATTGAAGCCATCTACAAAATTGGGAGCTGACGTAAGGGCTACAGTCATCGATACTACATAGCCCATGAACGATTGGTAACATTTGCTAATAATAACCATCTCGTCGTTACAAACATTCGTTTTCAATACCCCCATTGGCAGTAACTAACATGGTATTCAAACGATGGTCGAACAACAAACCAGATAGACTACATCGTAGTGTGCTCAGCAGGGACCACCTCAGTATCTGACCGCATATTGTTTCGAGGTGCGGAAGTTGGGTCGGATCACGTACTTGTCTGTGCCCGCTTTAGCTCCATTTGTCTAATCGAAGTAAGATACTGCCCCAAAACGTGTCAACGTAAGGGCACTATCAAACACAAAAACGCGTGTAGCGTTCAACGAAAGTCTCACTGCACGGATCCGTGATCAATTTACTGTTTGCATCAAACCTATAAATGACATCGGTAATCAAACTTCACCCGATACTCGATGAACACACTTAAGAATCGCGCTACAAAGGGCGAAAGTGTTCATTTCAATTGTAAGTGACAATATGCTGGGAGGTATGATGCAGTCTACCTATCTTACATAACTCCTTTAATCCTTAGGTGGTTATTTTACGTAGTCTTCTAATTACCCATGGCACTAAGGTTGCAATGAGGTGGCCTTCTGGACATGAAGTATAATTTTTTTTAAATTTTGTACCAGATGTTCAAGAGGAGTTTAAATACGAAATTGTGTAGGCTATGTGATCTTTGAAGTTGTGTATAATTGTGCAAGACATAGGCCTCATATTGCTCGACATTGTGAATCAAAATATTAACTGTATCTCTTTGAGATGTGCCTTTAAAAGGCTTAAAATCATCGTTCATTTCCCGCAGTAGTTGCATGCATACAACTTAATTTTACCCGAAAAGGAACCTTGCACACGGTCGAAAAACGATGAGTTGACAAATTAGTCTTCCCAGGGTCTGTTACATAGCATCGCACATCGGAAAATGTTTTTGCAAAAGCAGAAGCTTCAAGGTAAGTTTATTGCGCATAAGTTTTTTTTAACAGCGACAAACTGCAGCTCGCAGCATGCCTGTAACCTTCCCTTCCCTCCTTCCCATATATTCGCTATACTATCCTTCAATGGAGCCCTTGAAGAAACATGTATTGGCTTTTTATACGTCAACGTTGTTTTCGTGTCCAGTTTGACAGATTGCGGGTATGTCAGCCGTGCACTTTCCGTCACGGGCTTCAGTTGTCTAGAATATGCAAAGAAAAATTTATCAAATCTTGAGAACATGGCAGATAGGGAGATTATGTGTGCATCTTCTCTGGAAGAAGGCTCCTAGTAAAGTAGCCGTTTGCCTAAGTCCCGCTGGGCGCAGGCTGAAACGAAGCCCGACCCAACTTGTTTAAACAGAAGCTTCTCTATCAAAGAGAAAACAATCCCTGAACGCACATCAACGATAACACAAACTCGTCATAAGTTAGCGATGTTATTGTTGGCAGGGTGTCGACTGTTCATTGTCTATTGTGTCTGTTTTTTTATAATAATTGTGACAGAGTTAAACATATACATATGTTGGTCAGACGAGCGATGTTTAAGAAACGAGCTGCAGTATAGTACCATAAAGCAATGCAGATCATGTGGTTTCTGCTTTATTTCCTGTGTATGAAACAGAGCCAAGTAGCTGCCTTACGTTCGTTTCCCAACACTAACACTTTTAATAAGATGATTGCGAAAATAGTGCCATGGTGATTGAACTTTCACGTGCATTTAAAAGTACAGTTAAATTTAATGATATTTGGTTAAACTATCAAGTGATGTTTCTCTCAAAGCCCCAAAGTCAACCTTCGTTCAAAATAAAGTAGAGCTATATCTTCAAAAATATTTATTCTGAACCACATGAAGTAATAATAGCTCGATAATAATGCGTACTGATTCTGCAAAGGCTGGTTAATTGTTCCACGTTGCTGTTATCATCACATCGATCAGCACTCACAATTCAGGGCTTGTTTGTGTAGCTGTGGGAGCTGCACACTTACGGGACGTCAAAGGAGAATTTTCTGGCCATTTCTTGAATGCATTTATGTGGCAATCGTTGACATTTTGCTTAAAACTCCAAAGACATTTCACCAAAAAGTGGTTTTTAATAAATCTGCAGTCGCATACACATTTCACGGTTATCTTCAGGAGAGTGGACGAAAATGCACCAGATCTGCTGACATTTAGTGTTCTTCTATAAATGGGCAATGACAGTTATCGAGGAAGACCGTGAATTGTTTACTTGCTATACATCGGAGCACTGTGCCCTGAGATCAGCCAATTGCTTTATGTCCATTGATTCCCTGTCGAGCAGGGATACATAAGTGTGAACAAAGTTATATATTTCAAATGAACTCTGTCAACTTCATATTTCCAAAGACAAGAAAGCACGTCATGTGAAATAAACTGTGTGCCCTAACTTATATTTCCCCGGACATTCCTGATGAGAACAAGTAACATCGAAAGTCACTTACGATTTCAAATATGGTCGTTCGGTGGTTGACATCGGGTTTGTGACCAAGCGTTTTTATTTGCATTTCGGTGTCCGTTTACCAGAGCCTTAATTCAAACGTAAACTACGGTACCACTGACTGGTTTAACACACGAGCCACGACAGATTTTGAAGTTAAAATATTTTAAATGCTTCTGTCAATCCATCTACCTTCCCCACTCTAATCTGCTGCAGTTGTTTTAAAAGAACTGCACGTAGGTGTTTCCCTCTTAAACATGAATTGTTTTCACATGAAGGTTTTAATTCACGAATAATAAGAGGGATCTCTTTTTCCTTCCGCAGCGGGTGGAATAAGGCTGAATTTTAAGGCAGTGGCAACGGCTCAATTATCACTTCGAACTAAATGGAGGCTGCTGGCAAATTACGACGCAACTAATATATGGCAGTACACTGGTACCATATACGGTAAAGGCCCAAGTTTTGTGTTGTCTGTGGTACCACGACAGAACGTCAATAACTATAAACGCATCTTAAACTCATTTAAGCCATCTACAAAATACGTAGCTGGCATAAGGACTACGGTCATTGATACTACTTAGCCCGTTTTGCTCAATGGAGCTGAGATTGCAATATGCCCTAAGGTAAGTCAGGGTGATTTTGTATTTGATCTTGCCATTTGGTGCATTAACAGAACCTTAAATTACTCAAGTCCGTTTTGGCAAAAAATGAGTAGGAAAATTGTGTGGGATTACATATTGTTAAGACTGCATCCACACTGGATTTTTAAACACTGGCCTCTGCGTAAGCGCATCGTGAGTTTTGAAATCCAGTACGGCGACAATTTCTGCTGCGTATCTTGTGTTGGGCCTTCCCAACATAGGACGGCTTATAGGCCAGTCGTAGCCTTTCTGGAAGTCCATGTCCTGATGGCATCATATCCTTAAATTACAAAAATATTACTGAACCATAATAAGTGTAAGTGCCCTTAGTCACGTGCCAACGTTATTAGTATTTAAACACCAGGAGGACATCACAAACCAGGGTGGGTATGCCCCGCTACTGATCGCTAATCACTGTAGTGCTGATCAACTGTCGGAAAGTTGGTGAGACCACAGCGTAGTTATAAATGCCTTGGCCTCTACCTTACAGGGCAATGGATTCAAGCTGGAATACTGCACTAGAAATGGGTATATTCAGCTGACGTCTGCTTTTAAAACAAAAATGGCCAACCTGGAAGTTCCTGTAATGAAAGTATATTGTCCTTTGATAAATGGATGCTTATGTAAAGAGAATGATGAAAAATAATGCGTTTTAAGCACGTCAAATTGTGTGCCGTTAACCTACGGAAAAAGGAAAATGAGATACGAAATTCCAAATGATGTAAATAGCAGATATTTACTTAAATTTAGTGATATGTATTGGAAGTACAACCTCATATCTGCACTTTAAACGTTACCGATATCTGATCACAGTCTCGTATTCTTTTGTCTGCGGTTTCAGTTCTGTTTGTCTGAGAGCTTCGATCTCCTCCATATCTTGGCACTAAAGATGCCTGTTTTTAGTCAGCTTAATTATATTGCGGACGTGCAGTACAGTTCCAAACTTATAAAGTTCTTTTTCTAAATTCGGCAATGCGTAAAGACGTCACTTTAGCAGCCCTTCGCAATTTCGGAGCTTGACACTATTACGTCTGCATGTATTCATGCAGTTCATTCGCGTTGTGCAATTTCTTCTGATCATCCGCTGTCCCGTTTCCCCTTGAAACTCGATATTTCTATGCATCAACCAGAGGTCTTGAACTAAAAAGCGTCTTCGATCTAGTTGCAATGTACGATTAAGCGATTTAATACATTTATACACTGAAAATGCATGATTTCGATGAATTTGGAATTTGATGAAAATGTATGTCAATGACACTCAACGTCCTCGGAAAAATCACAAAAATGTCCATTTTACAGACGACTTGCACTACAAATAGCGTCAATTATATATGACAATAATATTATACCATACTCACACATACATACTTATTAAAATCCCAGACACGTGATTCCTGTTAATCGAAATATAAGGTCTGGCCCACTCGTCCCCACATATTGCAATTAGAGCTCTCTTTTCAGCCTTCACTGCAATGTGGCCACGGTAAAGGCAAAAAGAATTTACCAGCTAAGACAGGGGAAACTAGGAAGACCGTTTCTGCATTGTTAGGAGGGGGCGGGCCAGCTGAACGATGACGGAGCTCCACTTCCCCCTTCCTGCCTCCCACAGTGGACTTTCCTTCCTAACCAATGATTCGCTCTGGGCGATTAAATTGGCTGAATAGTTCTTGAAGCGCATTCAGTGTGTGGACGTCGAGAAGGACGAGTTGATATTGCCATTCGATGAGACCTCGTTATTCATTTCAATCCCACTCACCCTGGCCACCAACATTATCTACACTCCTCTTCATGGAAAAAATGACGATACTGAGCCTAAGCGCAAACAAGAGCACAACATTGAGCTCCAGGAACAGTGTCCGAAAACATTTTTCACATTCAATGGCCAGGTGTATGAGCAAAAATTTAGAACACCAATGGGTTCCCTTCTGTCAGGACTCTTTGCGGAAGCATTTCTACAGAGGCTCAAACAGCTGGTCCTCAGCTCGGACTCCCGATGTTCTGGGGCAGGAACGTCGATGACACATTCGTCATACTGAAGAGGAGTCATGCGCAAGCTTTCAAGGCATTGCTGAAGTCAATCCTTCCCGACATTCAGTTCACCATAGAAGAAGAAGAAGTCAACAATCAGTTGCACTTTCTTTACATCCATGTTACAAAACTGGCAGACAGGAAGATAAGGACAATTGTCTACCGTAACGCAACCAACACCAGGCGCATTCTCTACTTCCATAGCAACCACCCTCCCGGCCGCAAACAAAGCCGTGTTAGAGCGCGCTTCCGACGTGTTCAAACATATTGTAGCGACGACAGTGGGAATCAGGAGGACATTAATTGCTATCAAGCCCTTTCCAAGGCCGATTGGTACCCGAAATCCTTCGTCCGCAGGCACCTGAAGAAAACTCACGTTACTCGGGCAAGCGAAGAAAAGCCAAATTTCTGGCTCGCCATCCCCTACGTTAGGAACGTTTCAGAGGCAACTGAATGAATCTAAGAACCCTTTGGAATCGCAGTGGTGCACAAACTATGGTCCACAGTCAGTCAGCAAATCATGAAACAAAAAAAGATCCACTGCCAGCAACCAAACAATCAGCCATGGTCTACAGCATACAATGTCAAAATTGTGATGCGAGGTATTTTGGGGAGATGGGCAAACGCCTGGACACAAGATTGCACGAACACCAACTTGCGATCGATCGCCAAGACCAGCACTCTATGGTGTATTGTCACGTGCGGCAGCTGGAGCAAAAGTTCGCCTTTGAGAATGCGAGTGTGATCGGCAGGGCCGATGACAAATGGCCAGATTTGTTCTGGAAAAATGATCCTCAACGGGCAAAATAAACCGAACCATCGATTTTAATTCCGTCAACCAAGGGCTCCGAACAAGGCTCAACCTTGCTGAGAACGGATCTAAAGAAGTTAAACCGAGCCGGCAGCCAACAGCCACGGAGGCAGGAAGAGGCAGTGATCAGAAGTCGTATGACGGGAGGAAGGCGGTGGCGGTGACAGCAGATTTTCCGAGCAGCACGGCATGCTTTCTTACGCACACGGACGTGAAGCCGACAGAGATGCCAGCAAATCAAACGGCCGATGGTTTGTGTATATTGTAGATAGGAGGACGGCGCCGCGGCACCCACTTAAGCGGTGCAGGGCACAAAGAAGACGCAGACCTGCCGTTGGTCAGCAGCAAACACGTCGGAGCCAACCATCGGTGAACGCACGTGGAGGGAACGTGGGAACTTCAAAAGATCGGTGGCGAAGCGATTTCGGTCAAGGCCCGCGGAAAATTAAGCATGATAATCTGACGATAAATGCGTGTGTGCTTTTGAAACGTCAGTTTAAATACAATTTGGTCTATGAACCTGCGCTTCCTATTTCCTCTTTTTTGGGAGACGATGCACTTGATAAAATATCTGCACTCCGAATCTTAAGGCATATCCGTATACAAAGATCGCTTTACCTGTTCTATTGTAAATCTTCTCCCTCACTTCCATTTATTTTGTCTGATTTGAGCACAGGTCACATTCTCAAAACTTTACAAGTTCATCTTGATTCTTCCAAAGAACCTCTTATGTTCGTCATATATATAAAAACTCAGAAATGTGCGAACACCGATTATATGGGGACCGAAGTAAACAAAGATCGTGTGGTGGTCAGAGGTCCCCAATGTGTGACCGCCTGCCAGGTCGAGTCTGGCTAAGTTATAGAAGCAGAGAGGGGGGATGACAGAATTTGGGGGTAACATGATACAAAGCTCTCTTGGGCTTATTAGCCTTCATCAGCCAAGTATAACTCTGAAAAGCAGCTTGTCAGACAACACAAACAAATGCTCATCTAAATATTTATCTTTAAAGAGTGAACTCCAACTTATTTTCCATTTTGTCTTTTGGAGGTTCGCACCAGTTATACGTGATAAAGCCGAAATATTTTCAGTAAGATTTAGGTCGGGACTACTGAACGAGATAAAGATTATTCGCAGGCAGAACCGCTGCATATACTTTTGAAAATTGGGTCATATTCGTCCGGTAGATTATGCTCATACCCCATTTGCTCGGTGAGCAGGAGCGTTAACTTTTTGCACGACATTATCCATTAGAGGCCTGTGAATGTCATTGTAACCAAATACATATTTTGCAATGTTGACATATGCATGACTTTCAATGGTATCGTTTGTCAACCACCAGATTGGTCGCTCACCCATCTTGATCGCATTGTGCACTATAAGGCGTCGATAGTTCTCTAATATTTATGGTGAAGCAGTTCGTTCATTGGGAATGTTCCTTTTGCATATTAGCACATGTGCAAACTTTTTCGCCTTATCTAAGAAGAAAACTTCAATATCATGAATATGCTTTTCGAAAATGAAATTCTGTGCATGACGTATATCAAAATAAATAATAAAACTTCCTTAAGAAGTTTCCAACTTAAAATGACTTTGCCCTACGTACCTGCTGATGAGGGCAACAATCCCGCATTCTTTACCCACGTAGGGTCTGAGATAAGCATTTGAAATGTTTCCTGTGAATAACCCTATTGGCCATACAATGGTAACTGTAGTGCTCCACGAATAAAATTGTCAGCCTGTTTTTCTGCAAACTGTTTTATTTCAGCATTGCATTTTATGTACGTCATATGGACAATAAGTTGACATCTTCACGCGCAGCCGAACACCAACAAAAGCGAAAGTATGTTTCGCGTTCCCGTATCTAAATCAAGTAAATGCTCATATATTTCTGTAAGGAAATCACCTTTGTCATATGAAATTAGAGCTGCATTTTGTGACAAAAATACTTCACATCGTAGCAAAAATAATTTTTAAAACTGAAATTGTTCCTTGCTTCGGAAAATTAGTGTGACTCGTAAAAAGTGGCTTCAGTTGAACAAAATTTCAAAAAGCAGGTCCGCGTGAACGTATTACAAGAAATACGACAAAAATATACTTTAATATATAGGCTACTGCGTGCGTTGTGTTAGTTCGACCATCGCAAGCAAATATGCCCACCATTTGTCTGAAAGCGGATGATTGTGGTTAGTTATAGCGAGTAGATTTGCCGCAATCTTCTTCACTCGTATCGCTCTGAAAGAGAAGATGCGACTTCTAGAACAGAGAGTTTCTTTTCCTGATGTTTTGGATTCCCTCGGGAATGGTCCGGGTTAATGGGCCAGTCTTGTGAAGGTAGCATGTGCAGTTGAAAAACATCCGAAGCACAAACGTGTACTTTGATGCTCCCTTCTTTGGTGAAAACATCCTTCGATGTCACATGCTGTGTGACATCTGATACCAAATCAAAAATCAAATGTTTTCGCTGCTCTAACATCTAATCTCCTCTATGTGGTCCCTAGAAAGTGGATTAATAAAATTTGAACGTTAAATTTGCATATTTTGTAGGACAATGAACGCAAAACGGATTTTAGAGAGTGACGGACGTGATAGTTATATAAGTTGTTGAATAGAAGATAATAACTCTGTCTGGAATAGCCATGTAATGAACAACTTTAACTATGAAATTAGCTTATATTTCATATGGCATAGGATTTATACCCTGTTTGTGACATAGACGAAAACTCTTTCTGAAAAAAACGTGCTTTGCTAACGTAATTGCTGTTGCGTGATACCACATTGACCACCTTGTGTCGTCAGAATAACCCCACAATTTACTTATTTCCTAATTATTCCCTCGGAATTAATATACCAGAAACCGAAGAATGCACACATTTGGATACACAGAAGCCTCAAGAGAGTTCTACAGCCTGGGAATCCATCCGAATTTTGGCAGGGACTTCGGTTCATGCAAACAGGTACAATCGTTTTTGAAGCGTCATTTAAATTGTTTTCTTTCAACGTCTTTCGAGGAAAGTATAACATAGGTCTCAACCAATTAAAGGCATTTTGAGCAAAAGAAAATGAGGGACGGTCGATTCTGGTGTGTAGGGTTTCGCAATATTAGTGGACACAAATTCCAGCATTTTATTAGAAACGACCGACATGAGTTCACAAAGAAATGGAGCGTCGTAAGTGGAGGAGAGGCTCTGCCAAACTAATGAGTCAAGTAAATTGTTGATTGAGCTAATATCTGCGAGGTCATACGCATGATAGAAACGACTAGCACTAGCCTTTTCTGAATGAGGAAGCAGAAGGCAACAGTGAATTAATGTGTGATCACTTTGGAAGATGTCTTGCTCAAAATCAACGAAGAGAGGGCAATACCATTCGTTAAAATCAGATCTAGGATATGATTCTCTCTTGTTGAGAAACTAACCAGTTGAGATCAGTTAAAAAAATTAATGGTATCTAGGAAACGCTTAAATCTAGGTGGACAATAGTTTGAAAGCCAGTTGATTTCAGGAAAAGTAAAATCTCCAGCAATAATTTTAACTTCAAAAGTTGATTCTGAAATAAAATTGAATATTTCACACAAATTTGCATCTTCTTCAGATGAAAAGTTAGGAGGATTATATACACATCCGATAATCGCCTTTTGCCGGGGTGACAGGATAATAGAGGCGAAACAGTAATTTCCAGAGAAAGACGTGCTGTTTAGATAAAACGGAAAGTGCATAAATGACGTTCTAATATAGAGAAGACAACCACCACCACGCTTGTTAATGCGATCGTGACGATAGAAATCATATTCGTCTATGATAACGGAGTAGTCAGAAATGATTGGATGGGTCCAAGATTATTTTATGCATATAAAATTGTGGATCACCTCGAATTCGATAGCTCGAAGTTGAGCCTTGTTATTTATAACGGACCTGGCCTTAACCACTATGACATCTAGTGTGTTTCGAGTGACAAGACTATGGCTTTCGTTATTCATAAAACAAAATTTTGGGTGGGTAGGCAAACTGTAGGCCGTTATTATTTGTGGAATAAGTACTGACGGGTATGGAGCTGTTAGCATACGGGTAGCCAACAAGGGAAGGCTGATAAGGTCTGAGATATCTAGGGGTCTCACTTTCTGTCAGAGAAAAAAGGGGAGAGGGTAAACCAAACTAAGCTTCTGGGGCGTTTTGGAGGAATGGGGGGAGGCGAGAAGACATGTATAAGTTTGCAGGTTTGGGTTGTAGAGGATAGGTAGAGGATATGATAGGGGGGACGGGGACATAACATTAGTGTTGGGGCCGCTCGCGTAAGGACAAGTCATCTTAATCAGTGAATGTGCTGTACCGCAATTCCGATTTGATTTAAAACTATACCAGTTTGGGTTACTGCCGTGAAGTTAAAAGGATACAATTATGCAAATCCTGCAAACAAATTACAGGACATAATTTAACTGGATAAATAAGCGTATACTCGGACAGGTTATTTTTATCAACTGAGTGGATTAAATAATGAGTGGGGCTTTGGATTGGAAAACTACCCTATTATTTAATGTTATTGGGAGAAATAGGGTCAATATTTGTTCAATAATGATTATGCTTACATAACAGGAATTCCGTATGCTAAAATGAAAGATAGGAAATAACTTTATTCTCATAAACATTGTGCTGTTGTAGAATAAAAAGTTGGAATAAAAATCCATTCCAGTACTGGAAATGTTTGTGCCATTTGGTCAAATGAAATTAAAGCAAATTTAAAGAATCGCATTTATTTTCATGAACAAGCACCGATCTTAGTATTAAAAAATATATCTTACTATTTTGTAATTTTCTTTTGCAAAAAAAATGCAGTCAAAATTGTTATAAGTATATAA
>JAYGXS010002005.1:0-11629 GCA_036362985.1 Ligula intestinalis | reverse complement strand
AGTTTAATCACACTTTGAGCCAATCTACCCTTCCAACCTACTGAAATCCGCAAATTCTGATCCAGTAAGCTGAGTGCCCAAGCAGGATTCTTTAGGCAAACCAGCTAGCCTTCCGTTGCTGGAGTAGATTTGAATCTCCCCAAGGCCTTCGAGTTTTTAAAAATTGAGTCAAATGAATCGTTCAAACCTGCCAACACCTCCCCCTACTGCTGTTAGGGTTAACAATCCTAGCCTTAACCCCTATAGACCCGTAGCTCAATGGTAGAGTTTTACGCTCCATGACCAGAGGGTCGCGAGTTAGTGCCTCCAGTAGTGCACCACTTGGGGTTGGGTATGACTGGCTGGTGACGGCAAATATGCCAGAAATGGCCATTCCGGTCTCCCGTCTGTCTTTGTCGGTTCCACTTCATCATATTCTGTTAGTCACTGTGAGATTGCCTCCGAGAGCTCTAAAGTGAGCTCCAGGGAAGAAACGGAACATATGTATTGCTTCACCTGATCCGTGAGTCCCACATGATCATATAAATATATATAACTATAGGATTACCCAGAAAATGTATTGTCCCTACAGAATTGTCAGCACGATGGAAGAGTGCATGTTAACTTAATAGCTACTTGTCCCTGAATGCCACACAGCTGATACATATGAACAAACGCTAGACAGCTAGAAAACAGCCTGATTAGACTAGCTCATCGAGTTAGACCTTCATTTATAGTTTTCGGTAACAAAAACGTATGACTTTGGCTCATGCAAGTATTTATCTAACATTAAATGAATGAATCGAGTTATGTTCTAACCGGGCAGTATAGTCCTCTCATTGCCCCGGGAAATGGCGGTCAGAAGTGTGATTTTAAAAAAAGGCCGACTACAGCGAAAACTTGACAAATTGATCCTGAACCATTTAAAAACTAGGGGTAATAAATTGACTTTCGGCATAGTGACCACGCCTAAAGTAACGAGCCACTATTGAGAATTACACCTTTTCAAATGGTGGCGCTATTTGGGGTTGGAAAAACTGTGTAACTGATCAGTCGAACTGTGGTGCCAAACACCAGTTCTGTTACTTAACACGTAATAGCCGTCTTCCTGGAGGAGCGAGAGCAAGAAAGTGAAGGTGATCGGTCCAGTTTTATGCAGCCTCTGTAGGGCTAGGACAAAAGAGACTATAATTATTCCTTCTGGTTTATTAGCCGTCGTCAGCCAGTCATACCTAGACCCAAATGGTGCACTGCTCGAGACTCGAACTCACGATCTTTTGATCAGAGACTAGTTTTCCAACCCTCGAGCCACGAGCTCGTTGGCTTGCCGGTTTAGGTCGGGAGATATTGAAGTATATTGTGTCTTTTCTCCTAGCGCGACAAAGCTTCGGTTTTGGATTCGGGCTTTACAAGTTGTCTTATTTTTCCATTTTATTTGTGTACTTTGTCTTCTCACGACAGGATTACTAGGATGAGACAGACGAATTAGCATTCTGCTTTTTGAGCAGCACTTGCTCGGTCAGCTATTTAAATTACACCTGACCGTCTATCCACAGGTTGACCCTTGCAGCCGACGCGGTTCGTCACTGCGCGCCGGTGTGAATACCGTGGCTGGCAAAAATAAGACAGCCAGTCTATGTGTAGGATATCAACGTTGACCCTCACATTTGTAGTGTCCCCACTTCATGCGCAACGCGCTCGCCAATCGCGGCTGCTAGCAAGTGCGCACGCACCAGTGTCGGCCTATCCCAATCCAGTCTGGCCCATCATCTCCCTGCGGCTGACTCATACATGACTGCGCTGTAGACGCTATGATTACTCCCACGCTCTCTAGGTGTGATCGTGCATTCTCAGACTGCCAACTTCCTCTAAACTATTCTCATCTACCTCTGTACAGAATATACTATTCCTCCCACCTTGGCTGATGGACTGCAGCCAAACTATTCACATCAAATTTCGGTCTGTGTCTATGCACCGTGGAATATCTTGATTAACTCCAAGTTAGGGATTAATTTAGGAGGATATCAAAAAGCTGTTGGTTGACCAGTAATTTGGAGATATACTCCAAATTTTTAATTGCTCCAGAAGGTCCTATCTACAGGTTTTATATTTTCCCAGAAACAATTTTGCATAATTATATGCCTTTTTATAAGTAAATCATCGGGTAGTCGGCCAATCCTGTAAAAAGGAGAGCAACATTAATAAGCTCAAAATAAATTTAACTATGTTGTATATTCAGCGGGACAGGGACATTCTTCTGTGGCCTTGGGAGTTCGTTGCAGCTAAAGGTCGAATGAACTTTATTCAACTGTCTAACGTAGCATAGGGGTTGTGCTGCATTTCTGACTTTTTCAGCTGTAGGAATCCGTCGCCCAGAGCAACTGCACTGACTCCTGCTATCGTTCGTGCGCTGAGCTTCACTCGCTGAGCACTATTGCTCTTTTGCACACTTGATGTCAACTCACCGCGTTTACGCTGTAGGCAATCGATATTCCTGCCTCATTTGATTGGCGGCAGCCGATTGATTATTCATTGCATAGCCTAAACTTCTCACCTCCCCACTTTGCACCTGCACGGCTGGCTTTCGAACGCGGCGCGACTGTACAGCTTTTTGAGCAGTAAAGTTGTTCGAGTTCAATCAGTCTTCCCAGACTTGTTATTTGGGTGTCGAGACAGCAATTAGCTCTCAATGCAGCCACCGGCTCAGGATCAGGGACTCCGTCCAATTCGTCGGGTAAATTGCGCTTTTAATGCCGTCCTGTGATATTTTGCCAGGTGGATAAGAAGACTGCTTCATCGATTCTTAGATTAAGATTCATTGAAGGTTGTCGTAGACGAAGCAGTTTCGTTTACATTCGTAGGGACTAAAGGTTGTAGCATACCAGCGTCCTTGTGGTGCTAATTGTTACTTCTGCCCCGGCTTATCACATTTCAAATAGAGATGAATATGTCTGTTCCTGGTTCTTGCTACAAAGAGGCAGAAAATGCCATCATTGGAACTGAAAATTAACTAACCTTAGTTCTCGGAATAGCACAGGAACGATAGTTTAGAATCTCGAGAGTTGCCACCCCTGGGATTGGGTATGAGTAGCTGATGGCGGTTAGTGGGCGCTCCAGTCTCCCCTTGTCTTTGCGGTTTCGCCTAAACATATGTCATTGTTTATTCCGGCTGCGCGAGACGATAGACCGGCCGTGTCTGACCTTGGCGCGGCCTGCCGACCGCCTCTTCATCGTACGGAAACCGTGCGAGTCCCCTGGGGTTTAAAAGTGGACAGAACCGTCCGACCACATGAGTGTGACGCATAGTGTATCAGGGGCATGCCCAGCTGTCGATTTACGAAGTTGGTATCCGGTGTGCTCAGGCCGCCTGCAGGTCTCGTCTTGCCTTGTGGTCGGTCTGTCGACGTCACTGCCCGTGGTCCAGCGAAGACAAAGCCCTGGGGGAAATTTGTTTTGGTCGCCAGTAGTTAAGCTCCCCCTATTTAATCTTGATTGGCTCAAGCATGACAGGGGGCAGTGTAAATCAACATTCCGAACAGTCTGCTTATCGCTCGTGCAGACTGAGAAAACAGTCAGCTGCCACTACCTCTGGGGAAGTGTGCAGCTTATCGGTCCACAATTTGAGATTTCTCAATGAAGACTGTTTTATTCGAGCTGGACATAAGAGAATTCATTCCGCATTTTAAAGGGAAGGCCAGTCGATTGACCACGAACAATATTTTTGCTCCAAAGCAGTCAACCTATTTGTGCATAGATTCGGCTTTACGGCTGTGCTTTTTAGGTTTCTGGAAGTTTTTGTGGGGCTCCTATTGCGCATGTCGGCTCGGTAAGATTAGTCTCTTATCTTCCTCCTATGCACCAAGCATTTCTTGGGCCTGCTTATTCGTGAACTCTTATGCTAGAATTTTAAATCGTGTCATGCATGATTAAACTTCTTAGACGTCCTCCTAAGACAAAAGGCTGATATTACAATCCGAAGGAGCGTTTATCGAAAGAAGACCTTGTCTGGCCAATGTAAACATTTTAGCAGTTTCGTATTCATCCAACAGAACCGTAATCTAGTTCGCTGATTGGCACACAGGACTAGAAAACTTTGCTCAGCCGACATTATTGAGGAGGAGCTTAAGGTAATCCAGGACCTGCTTCGCGAGTACGGGTATCCTAGGGGATTCATTACAAAGAACATGATAACGAGACAATTAAAACCCACCATGCTTACTGTGGAAAAGAAAAGGCCATTCGTTAAATTCGTCTTGCAAAGGGATGCAGCAAGGGGACTCCCAAGAAGACGCCTTGACCAAGTCGTGTCACGGAGGTTCCTAACAGCGAGAGTTTGGATATTATTGTCAACCAACCCGGTCTTGAACGGGGAAGATAAATGTTATGGAGACGCGAACGGTGACGCACTCAGGGCCCAGATTTGGCAGTGCACCCCAGATCAGCCATGCCGGCAGACCGGCCGTGCGCGGCGTGAGCACACGTGACGCCCGCCCCCGCGTGCACTGCGATGTTCTAGAACCTGTCGCGGCGTGGGAACCACGCCAGAACCACCCCGCTCGTCCGGGAACAGTATAGAAGGACCAGCGCCTCATAAAGGGCTGTACTGGATGCACCGATACAACCTTCTACTGTCTCTGTGTTAGCCTGAATAAAGACTCTCACGATCAGACCGGCTTTGCCTTCTTCCACTTACTAGTCCTGGGGACATAACAACTGGCGACGCGGACGAACGAACAGCATGATCAGCCAAGAACAGATGAAAGAAACGCTAAAAGAAGTACTGGATGCCCAGCGGGAAAGCATTATAGCACTTATCAAAGAAATGCAAGGAAATTGGGGGCCAGTCTCCACAGACAGCAAACGAAAACAGTTCAGAAGATGAAGATGCGATCACTGGAACAAGAGTTTTATTTGCCTTGCTCAATTAGATCAGAGAACAGAAATGACGGTCCAAGAGTTAGCAGAGGAGTGCGTTCGCATTATGAATATCAAAACCGACACTCGGCTGATCGGGGACACAAGCAACTTACCAGTGCGTGTGTACGAAGCAAAATCCAGCAAATCTAGGGAGAATTATAGTTACCCAAAAAGTTAACCAATAGTTAACCAAAAAGAGCCTATTGGAAATGTGGAGGATGGCATTTTGTATCCGCTCGCCCTTATCGCAGTAGAAAGTGTTACAAGTGCTCCCACCTCGGTCATAAGGCAACCCATTGTCGCGCCAAATCTCTCAGTCCAAGAAAGAGCTGTAAGGCCATAACTCAAAGTGAATCACAGGTCCTCAGTTGCGAAGACAGGAAATATTTGACGGTCAGTCTAGATGGAGAACCTTTTACGTTGCAGGTTGATACAGCGTCAGACCTTACGATAATTAGTAAAGGCATGTGGGAGGCCCTGGGAGCGCCAGAACTGAAGCCAACGACCGTCCGTGCCTGTGCATCAAATAATGCACAAATGTTTTTTGAGGGTGTTTTCCAGGTCACTATCGCTTTCGAGGAAAAGGCCTGTCTGTCTGACATTTATGTATCGAAGTCGAACACTGATCTCCTTGGAAATAAGACTATATCCCAACTGGGTCTCTGGAATCGGCCATTCCAGGAGATATGCTGTGCGGTAACCATTACAGAAGAGGACCTGAAGCAGAAGTATGCCGAGCAGATGAAGATGTCAGCCGGAACGTGTACAAAGACTACAGTAAGCTTGAGGGTAAAGCCTGGGAAAAAGCCAGTCTTTAGACAGAGTAGACGCGTCTTATTTGCCGTACAAACAGCGGTCGAGGAAGAACTGGAGTGGTTGCAGCAGAAAGGCGTAATCTGTCCCACAAATTATTCAGCATGGGCTGCTCCCGTTGTCGCCGTAAAGAAGCCTAACGGTAGGATAAGACTATGCGCAGACTACTCGACCGGGCTGAGTGACGCATTGGAAGACTATCACTACCCTTGCCGACTGTAGAACACATTTTTGCCACCCTAAATGGAGGGAAAGTTTTCGCGAGGATTGACCTTTCAGAGGCGTACCTACAGTTACCAGTTAATGAAGTAGCGCAGGGGATGCTGACGATTAACACACATAAGGGGTTGTTCGAATATACCCGCCTCAATTATGGCGTCAAGACGGCAGTTAATGGACAGTTAATGGACACCATGCTTACAAATATCCCTGGAACTGTGGCATATCTGGACGACATTTTGGTTGTCGGTCGTACGGACGAGGAGTTGCTCGAGAGACTTGACAAGGTCATGGAAAATCTCATTGACTATGGCCTTAAAAATCAACATGGAAAAGAGTGGGTTCCTGCAAAAAGAAATTCATTACTTGGGTTTTGTGGTAAGCGAGGCAGGACGATCACCCGATCCAGAGAGAGTTGCCGCATTTAAGAATGTGAAAGTACCTAAAAATGTTCGACAGCTACAAGCATTTATGGGCCTGTTCAGCTACTACTCCCCAATCATTGCGGGACTACATAGTTTAAAGCCACCGTTAAACCGGCTACTTTGTAAAGATGTGAAATTTGAATGGTCCCCTGACTGTCAAGACGCCTTTGACAAAATAAAGGCGAAGATTAGTGAGTCGACTGTTCTCTCACCTTTCGAAGCCGACAAAGAAACGATAGTACATGCGGATGCATCTGAATATGGGCTAGGCGGCGTCCTTCTTCAGAAAGGTACCGATGGAAAAATCCTGCCCTTGATGCCTGCCGCCCTGTCACTCACAAAAGCAGAAAGAAACTATAGTCAAATCGAAAAAGAGGCCCTGGCACATATCTTCGCAGTACAGAAGTTTCATCAATTAATTTACGGAAGACACTTTACGCTTCACACCGATCACCAACCACTTAACTTTTTATTTGGCACGAATCGTGGTGTGCCGCAGTATGCGGCCAAGAGGATACAACGATGGAGTACTATTCTCCTGAGTTATGACTTCACAATCCAGTACGTGCCCACTCAGAAATTTGGAGCTCCAGACGCTTTATCACGACTGAGTGGAGGTGACGAACACCAGGAAGACATTGTGGTCGCAAGCACTTTGATAGAAGACGACGACGAGTTTCGAAGTGTTATCCGACAGCTACCTCTCGCAGCCGAACACATCAGGGCAACCACTGCAGCAGATCCTTTATTATGTCAGGTAAAGGACTTTATATGGACGGGTTGGCTCAGGGAAGACAAGATACACCCAGCCATAAAGCCCTTCAGAAACCGGAAGGATCATTTGTATATAACCGAAGAGTGCATCATGTATGACGGCAGAGTGGTGATCCCAGCTAAACATAAACAACAGGTTTTACGTGAACTCCACGCCGGACACCAACGCATGACCCGTATGAAACAACTGGCCCGGAGGTACGTACATTGGCCAGGAATTGATGACGATGTAGAATCCTTCGTGCGAATTTGCGGCCCGTGCGCACGTGAGGCTACAAATCCCCCTGTTCCATGGCCAGAGGTGATAAGACCGTGGAGTCGAGTTCACATGGACTTCGCCGGCCCATTCTTCAACCGAATGTTTCTGGTAGTAGTAGATGCGTGGTCGAAGTGGCTGGAGGTTTTGATGTTGCAGCAGCTACCGCGTAGGTCACAGTAAAAAGGGTGGAGGAGCTTATCTCTAGATATGGCATTCCTAAGGAGATTGTGACCGATAATGGCACCCAGTTTACATCATCGCTGTTCCAACAGTTAGGCCAAAAATGGGGAGTTCAACATGGAACGTCACCGCCCTTTCATCCCCAATCAAACAGGCAGGCAGAACGGTTTGTGGACACCTTCAAGAGAGCGATGAGGAAAATGTGGGCCGCTGGGGTGAAAATGGACTACTTGAACACGTTTCTCCTAGCGTACAGAACTACTCCAAGAGGAGATCTGGGTGGTCAAACACCAGCAGAGCGGTTTTTGAGTCGAAAACCCGATGTACGGCTGCAGTACTTAAAACCCGAAGATCGGCCACCCAGCCCGCTCAAACAGTACTTTCGTGAGGGAGAAGATGTGTTTGCCCGAAATTACAAGCCCGGCGAGAAACCATGGATGGAGGGCGTTGTCAGAAAGGTGGGAGGCGTCGTTTTTGAGGTCGAAACGGCAGCAGGAAGAATCAAACGGCACGCAAATCAACTGAGACGCAGAGTCTCCTCGGGTGGCCAAATAGCACTCGATGTGCTATGTGATACTTTGGAGGTCCCGACACCCAGGGTAGAGACAAATTCGTCACCACTGCCTATCCGAAAAAGTCATCGAAAAGTTCAACGGCCTAAACACCTCGTCGTGGATCCAAGCAGGAAGAAGTATGAGGTCCATCTTTCAAAAGAGGGAGGTTTTATGGAGACGCGAACGGTGACGCACTCAGGTCCCAGAGTTGGCAGTGCACCCCAGATAAGCCATGCCGGCAGACCGGCTGCGCGCGGCGTGAGCACACGTGACGCCCGCCCCCGCGTGCACTGCGATGTTCCAGAGCCTGTCGCGGCGTGGGAACCACGCTAGAACCACCCCGCTCGTCCGATAGACCGGGAACAGTCTATAAGGACCAGCGTACTGGACGCGCTGGACGCTCGCTGTCTCTGTGTTAGCCTTCTTCCACTTACTAGTCCTGGGGACATAACAGTAAAGATAGGTTGCCAGCTCAGACCAGCTCCGTATGCATTTACTCATTTACTTGCCCCCCCCCCCCCCCCCCTGTGGAGCAGTTTATATTGATCGCACGAATCGGCGCTTATCCAGAAAAATAAAGGAACGCCTCCTGACATGGCTGAGAAAAGGTCAAGTCAGGAACATAAAGAGCGCCATTCTGGCGCAGATGGTTGATTCCGGACATCGTGTGAAACCGAACAAAGCCTTCCGGGTGATTTATAAGGTCCCACCAAACTACCCTAGGTCCCTGGATCAGCGTCTGCTAGCAACAACAGAAGCAGCCACTGTCAGGTTGGTCATGTGTGCGGAGAAGAATCTGCAAGCTACGCGCTTAGTATGGCTAACTGCACTCTATCGCGCCCTATCCTTCCTTCCCCCTCCCCCTGGGCCGGCGCCAACACAGCCCCCCCCCTTTCCCTTATCAGCCCCTATTCCCACAATGCACCTTTATGATAAGACGAACATTATTGACTGCATGGTTAACCTGGACCCCTTTCACAGTTGCTCTTCTGATTTAAATCGATATTTATGTATCGATCCTCTTCGAGCTTGCCGCATAGTGCGAAGGAAAATTTCGACTTTAATCCAAAAGCTGCGAGGAAAACAAAGTCCGTACTGCTTGAAGTCTTCCCAGTTGATAAGTCATCATACCTACAGGATAAGTATTCCACATGAAGCATCACCTGACTTCTGAGCAGTCATTTCAACCACGATCACTTACACTGAATTATAGTGATGAAAGGTTTTGCAGGGGGTGACAACTCTCTCTCTCTCTCTCGCTCTCTGCCCGTTTCCATCTTAAGGGTGTTGCGATCTACTGTAACCACAAACGCTGAGATTGTTCCGTCCAATTAAAGTAGATAGGGAACGATTTATTGGACACACGGAGCAAGTTACCGTGGGTTGACTGTTTGCTTACGTGTGAACCGCACGGGAGCGTGTGATCGGCGGAGCGATGTTTACGCGATTGTCAGCGGGCGGAGGTTAGGGTTGGGGTTGTGATTGGTTAGGTCAAAGGCGCACTCAGGGGACATAAACACAAAATAGACCATAGGCGACATGACAGGCTGGCCGATACGCGTAAGACAGTGTTGTCCGCACGCGTGACTGTGAACAAGTTGAGGTCAACTCTGTCTTACCCCGAAATCGGGTTTGCTAGACCTGAGCCTAGAACCCGCGTTCCATGGTCGTCGAGCGTTATTAAGTCTACCACTTTACAAATCGTTAAAATAGGGATTATTAACTGCGTTTACAGTGTGTTTGCCTGTCGGTCGCTGTGCGCCTACCGGTGAGGGCTCTACGTTGAATCCCATGGCACATTGGGAATACAAAATCCTGTAACCCGACCGATGAACACAAACGCATATTGCTTGAGGGTTGAGTTGTAGGATGCGAGCCACTTATCGAGTCGGAGGAGCTGTAGTGGCCTTGTTGCAGCCACTTGCAACCCAAGACCAATCGCTGACGCATGCCGCCTTTGGCCTGCCTGCCCGCCTACCGCTAGGCTAGGCGCTGACTGTCCTCGACCGACGCGCACATACTCCTCAACGCGAACGTGCGCTCAGGCTAGCCAGCGATAGCTAACCTCAAGGTCATGCGCACGCGCTAATCTAGACATCAGCACCCCCATTGGCCCCTGGGACAAGGCATTCGCCGGCGATTCCTGATACTCTAGTGACTCCGGAATGGACGCCCTAGCAGCCGGACTGCGGTCATCCGCGAGTCAACACTCTTCCCAAGATTTCTCCTAAGGAACCGGGCCTCAAAGATTGTAGGTGTTAGGGTTAACCGCCTTAGCCTTAACTCCTATAGAGCCAGCGGTTTCGTATTTAGGCATCGCCTGTGGTGTCGAGCAGACAGTAGGTTTAAACAGTTCGTCAGTTCCCGACTTTCGATTTGTGCCTCTCCTGGTCATATCGAATACCATCTCAATCAAACCAGAGGAGGAACTCAGAGGTGCGACAAAAACGTATAATAGTAGGAATGAATAGCGGGAACAGGTCGCAAGGGGCCAAAGGGAGGCACTAAGATTGGAAAACTGTTCAGGGTAGGCGAAAAATGGGGTAAAAGGGAAAGCACCAACAATGTCACGGACACTCGTCGGTAGGCATCACCTCTGTAGGGGATCTTGACGCCACTGCTACCAGACGAAACTGACGCGCAACTGAGGCGCACCCAAATGCACGCACAATGTCTCCCCTATTCTGGCCTCAACCCACAGTGCCTTGACCTCAATCGGTCTGGACAAAGCTCCAGGCCGATGCTACCGCCAGACGCACTTACTAAGGCGTCCACGCCGGTTCGCCCACGCGTGGTCCAATCAATGACCTTCACGGTTGCAGCCAAAGCTGGCGGCTCGAATGTCTGCTCCCTAGACAGGACTTCGGAACTGGCCCGCCTCGCGGCCGGACATGTGCTCTGATAGTCAACCCTCTCGCAACGTATTCTTCTGTCCTTCTACAGAATAAACTATTCCTAACAATCTGGCCTTTCCAAAACTTCTCCCATCTCCTAAGGAACCGGGCCTCAAAGATTGTAGGTGTTAGGGTTAATCGTCTTAGCCTTAACTCCTATACCTCCACAGGTCCCGTTTTCTGCTCCAATGGCTCGCCCTCGTCTACAACTACAACAGGGGGAAGGAAATTGAGACTCGCGGGGTTTCTACACACTCGCTCGCCGCTCCCACCTCCGTTTCCGGTGTAAAAATAAAGTCCATAAGACCGGTCTAACAGCTGTACCGATGGAGTCGAGGACGCTATGATGATGATTTCTGACATATTTACCGTCCTCAGCCAACTTTGTTCGTAAGTCCTCTCCATATGGCTTAGTTATATCAATAGGGGTAGGGGGTTGGCATTTTTGAATCACTCATTTTACGCAGCTGTGGTAAACTCAGCGGCTCGGTGGGATTCGAACCCACACCAAAAATGTGAAGGCCTTAGGAGAGCCAACGCTCTAGCCAACAGAGCTACGAGGCTCCTCGTGAGTTTAATCACACTTTGAGCCAATCTACCCTTCCAACCTACTGA
>JAYGXS010002004.1:0-11629 GCA_036362985.1 Ligula intestinalis | reverse complement strand
CTGGAGGTAGATCTATTATTACAATGACTTCCAAGAAAGGAATGATTCTTCTCGCCGTCATTGCGAAACGGGTTATAGTTTTGCAGATGTTGGGCCAATGGCAGCATTCGCACTTATTTTAAGATGACCTCATCCGGGTAATCGATGCTCCGTAGGATTTAAGGCGAAGCCCCTGTCATTTACCTTCTTAAGGATATCAATCACTCCTGATTCCCTAATCGAAGCCATGTTACCCTTCCTGACGGATTAAATTGGGCCACCACATGCGCAAAATGTAGCCAAAGCGAGTTCTCGCCCACAACACAGCACAGCGAAGTGACGCATTTATTCACAACACTTTCATGTGTTCTTTGGCCCTGGATACGTGGGCAGCAAATTACTCCATTGAAAAGTAGATGGGCCACGTTTTAGGGGGCGGATTCTTGGCAAATTTGGAATGGAAAGGATTTTTTCAGTGTTTGCCAGGATAACTATAGACATGGCAAACATTGATGCAAGTGATTTCAATTGAAATCTTCGGCCAGGTTCTTCATCAATACGAGTGACATCTAAAGTGCTTTGATAATCTTTGAGGTTACAGTTGTCGTGAGTGTTTTTTCCTTATTTTGATGCGCAGTTCGTCTTGTAAATACTTCCTGCGCTTGTGGTGACTCCGTTTCCGTCTCCTCCGACCTCAATATACCATATATGCCAGGTTCTCCCATCCGATTCCACTTTCTTCTCCTCTTGCATCCTTTAGGGGTTCTGATGCTGGTTTCGTTGGGGACAAGAACCCACGAAGCATGCAGATGATACCTCCGAGGACGTCCGCTCCTCCATTTACGACTGGCCGTGGCCCCCAGTAGCCACGAGGGAGATCGCAGTCCAGGCCTTTCCTCCTACCGACGATTCAGACCTTTCTACGCCGGTGTCGGTCGTTGGGGCTATTGAAGCCTTTAAGGACCTTCTTTGTGAGAGTACGAATGCACAAGAGAGATGGCAACGGGGCGAGTGATACGATGCCCCAGGAAGAAGGTAGGATCCCATTTATGGTATTCTTAAGCGGGACAAACTAACAATCAGCAGCGATTTCTTCCTCTCAAAATGTGTTGCCATAATGCCTGCTGATTCACCTTGTTCCAGCAAACAGCACAGACTTATATTCGTAGTAGATTAGTAAACGGGACGAAATAATAATTCGCTTGATTTCTCCGAACTAGGTAGGCTGCACCGGCATTCATCTTCTCAGCGCTCTGTCGTATGACCTAGATATTCGGAGATAAATAAAAGATATAAGCGTTGGGATGCCGCCACTGCGAAAAACAAAAACAGATAAAGCTGTTGTAAGTCCTTCAAATTCATTTCAAAATCAAGTTTTGAGCACAATAAACTGGCATATCTACCTGTAGCATTTTAAATATTTTTTAAACAACAAACTAAATATATTTTGTAATTATAATTACCTTTCATAGCCTATACTTAGGCAATGAAAACATCTTTATGGTTTTCGTCTGCTTGTGCTTTCCTCATCTGGTATTACTTAAGCAGATTTTTGCAGTCAGTTCTCTTTAAGTTGCAGTTTTTGCGGTCAGTTTGGTCGGTTCCCGTGATATTATTAATAAATGCGCGTTGTGCATTATTTTATCGGATTCCGCGCACTATCTGGGACTTCTTTAATTTGCGCGGCTTTTTCTCGCCTCCTCATGGGTCCATGAAAACAACAGGCTGGCTTGTAAGCGGCATTTTAACTTTTAGGGTTTCTGTTAAAAATTTAAGGTTAATACAGGATTGCTTATTAAAACTCATGTTTTGAATTTCGTCATATTTTTTCAGATATGCCTTTCAGACTTGTAGTCACGCTTACCGGATTTTTCCGGACCTCGTTCGGTGGTTGCAGTTCAGCAGTAGACAAGTGGTTCCTATTACGGTGCAATTTCACGTGCGATAAATCGGGATAGAATACTCGTTATTAACAGAAGAAATACCGGTGTTGTTTACTGAAAGTCCCATGGGGACGCCGGTGAAAGTGCATCCATTTCGTTAAGTATTTTTACCGTCTAATAAACGAAGACAGAGGCTGGGTATTCGAAAAAACCATCCTCATTATCCACTTGCCGCTAGATATGGCTGCTTAAATATTTCGGACTGTTCTGCGGGCCGAGTTCTTATACTAGATGATACTGCCAATTATACTTATTAATATGTATAATTGAATTACCGAGTACACATTGTTTGCAGTGAACTTTATGCATATTCATCCTGTTGGGATGATCGAGTACGTCACACAGACACAGACAGTCCGCGGGGACGTCGGAAGGGACAAGTCATGCGACCTTCAAAGGGCGGACATTATGCCTAGACAAATAAGGCGAGGCGAGTGAGGTGACGCTGAGGACAGACAAACTAGCATGCGTTAGCGGAGTGCGCACTAACACTTGACAGCCAATAAGGAGCAATGACGACTGCCCCTTAAAAAGTGAGGCGCGAGCAAAACGGAGATTCTGTTGTGGACACGCTGCCTAGACCAGACTACTGCCTAGAAGAGACCGGCCACAGAAGGCAAGCTGTTGGACTTACCGACCAAAGTTCATGCACTAGTGCAAGTGACAGTACAGTACTAGCAGCTATCCCATTCTCTCTTCTCTTCCTAACACGCCCTTGAAGAACATAACCGGTGTTGACACAGGAACACATCTGGTTACAACAAATTTCATCTGTATTTGCGAACGAAGCGTTGATATGTTCTAACCACGCTTTCTTGTGCATATGAACGGTATCTTTTCATCATTCAGGTAGCATTTAAACGCTTCTGTCGTGTTTCCCATTATAACCAACTCGGGTTGTCCGTTCAAGGTACCGATGACGCAATGTGAAAACGCATGACGGTTGACATCCAGATGGAGTAAGTTTCCTCGGAATTCGTGAGAATTCCCATGGAGGTTATTTGATGTGGCGTGCAAGACTGCAGGACACAGTCCCGATTCCTAAATAAACGCTTAGCCTGCATGAGATCATCTCAAGTCTGGCTGTCCCCGAGAGGAAAAAACTTAAGTCTCTCTGGTCTGCATTCGTATGTTAAGGACTTTACGCCCTTTATTTAAGTGCACTCCTTAAGACCCTTTCCAGTAGCTTGAAGTCTTTTTTGCAACCACGGATGCCATGACTGAAATCTATATTTTAAATGTGAACAAATAATGGTCCCGTATATTTTCCCAAATAATTCTTTACGGATGTTGACAAAAGTTCGATTAAGCAAAAAAAGAGCACTGGTCGCTCTCCTAGCAGCCCTAACACAGTGTGAAGAGGATTTGTGTGATGGCTCCATGGTGATTCCTAGATCCTTTATTCGCTTACGTTCGAAAGGCACCTGCCATCAAGTAAGTAGTTGTGAGCGTTGCCAATCATCCACGCCTTCTTCATTTCGATCCACAGTGTCACAAACTTTTCAGTGTTAGACCGCATTAACCATTTTTGGACCATTCACCTAGGTGGTGTGGTATTAGTATACAGGGGGTTTAACGTTCTCTATCAGGTCGACACGCGACAGACTGATAACGATCATAACGGCTTCTTCTGTCTTCTCACCCTTGTCGGTGTACACTGCCTTTGAGAGGAGATGACCTTCCACATCCTCAGCGAAACACGAGAGGAGGTTGTGAGTGATATATATGTGAAAGAGAAGGCTGTCTATAGGCAGGACGGGTACTGAGGACGGGGAACCAGACCACGTAGGGAGACATAAAGATGCCACGGTTTATAAATAAATAGATTGTATGTTTAAGGCCTAAAGAGCCGTTTTCTTACCAATTAATGCTATTGCAAGGAAAAAATACAAAATCACAGCTGCGCGCAAGCAATTTTATGACATCAGGAATTAGTAGTATTTTACCTGTGGTACGAGGGTAATTTAGATCCGCTTAACAACAAACTCTTATAAAATTATAGTCAACACAGTAAAAAACTCCTATAATGTGAGCTACGTGTACTAGGCTGAGGAATGGCCAGTCAGAATAAACAAAGGGATGAACTCGCCGGCCAGGGCGGATGGTGTCATGATGTCGCGATACTACAGGCGAGAATACACAGCATTTCTCCAACCTCAAGTTGACAGTATCGGGAAGAGGGAAAATATTGTGAATATAAAATTATGAGTTTACAATTTGTGGAGAGGATTTCATCCTGAAAGCGTTAAAATGGTTTGCCGATTTTCGTCCACCTTCTCAGGGTGGTATTTTCGACTTAAGAACTGATTTGTGTAATTGGCGGATCCTCGGTCCATACAATAGTGTTAGCACGTGTAATCGAATAATGGGGAACGTATTCCTCGACTGGTTGCGCACAGTTTGTTTTCCGTCTATGACAAGAATATATTTGGCACGCCCTTTGAATTCGGTTTGACATTTTCGGACTCCAAGGGATTTAGTCGTTTCGGGATTTCGCACTTCTGGACACTCTCGCGGACTCCAGATATTGAGCATTGGATAGTACTCAATATTCTCATCATCGTGGAATTTTAAGTGTGTCGAAATTCATCAGAAGACGGAATCAAAGTGGAATTTGTTTTTCAAATCATTGAACTGAAGTCGAAGCCTACAACCAAAGCCAGTGAGAACAGCTTGAAAAAACCACCTCAAGCATTCTTGAAGATCAGCAGTTATTCAGGACCTCGAATATCTACAAGCGGCTGAGTCGTTCCTGAATATCCTGCATGTTGTTTATACCTATTTGAAAGTGCTTTTAAGTAATAAGGTGTATCGTTTACTCAGTCTGCTTCAAATATTTGCAATACTTTACACACCGTTCGAAGATTTTCGTTATTTTGAATATCAGTAAACACACTATGTCACATTCGCAAAGGCAAATTAAACATTTTGAATTTAGTCATTTCGTTTGCAGCCTTAAATAAAAGTGGAATATATTACCCTCGATAATTCTACAAAACTGTTATCGGGGCCAGGAATCGAACTGCGAATGCCTTGGGTGGAAGTCGAACGGCTAACCGATGAAGCTATAGAAGCATACAGCAGTGAGGATCAAATTCGGTTATCAACTACAAAAGAGCGGTCACGAAGTTTATTGAAAAGTTTTCCCAGCAAACGGACGAAAAGCCTCAGGAGTTTAAGGATGCAACTTTTACAGATGAGGATTGCATATCATATTTAAAGCTTCTTAACAGATTTACGAACCTCGAGAAGGTGGTGAATAATCTAAGAGTGGAGATAGAGGAGTTGAAAAAATCTCCTCGATTTCTGCCTCAAGAGGAGAAATTGGCAATGCCGGAACTTGAGGGAGGAAATCTTATGTACGGAGAAGTAGCATCCCTCGCTGAAGCGCCTACGCAGAAAAATGATTAGGCAGCCAGGGTGCTTGACGGAACCGAAAGTCTGTCATGAACAGGGAAAACGGTCAAACCACAGGCTTATCTGAGAACGAAGGAGCACTCTGGGATTCCCAAAAGAGACGATTTAAGCCACATGACTAACATAAGTGGAGTGAGCTTAAGCAGGATCCAAACAAAAAGAGCACCTTCGAAGACTGAAACGGACATGAGGGCTTCAGTAAGCGCGCAACCTGGCGGTAAATTTGTCCTAACACAAAAAGGCACAGATGGGAAATTAAAGTATTCGCACTTAAACCGAAAGTGCAATATCACGATAAAGGGTGCTCCCGAGTCCACAGCAAAAACTCCAAAGGAAAGGTGGACACATGATATGAATCATAGTAATGATTACATCGATGACGTCCAGCCGGATAGGGAGATCATTACAGTACAGAAAACATTCCGCCTTGGCAAAGCAGGGCCAAGTCGTGATTTACGCTTATGCCCAAGACTCCTTAAAGTAGTCTTTAAGAGCGACGCCCAGGCAGCCCTCCTACTAGAACGAAGAATGGCCCTAAGGAACTCACACAAAAATAATTTTTTCAGCCGGACTACGACCCTAGATAAACAATGAAAATGCTTGAACTGAGGAGGGACATGAAGTAGATGATGGACAGGGGGGAGACTGAACTGAGAATCAAGGACGAAATTATAATTCAGATGAAGAAGACATTTGGGTGGGCAACACCCTTCACAATGAAGGCTGGATCTCGCCATCACGACCAGCAATAAAGGTGACCGAGGCGACATCGTGTGAAGCCAAGAACATGACAGCTCTACATGGAATCACAAGAAAGAAGCAAACGCTTGCAAAACGTGTTGACTAAGTCTACATTGAGCTTTCTGCATACTAATACCCAAAGTATTCCCTCAAAAATTGATGATCTTAAGACAGTTCTCTCGGAGCGGAAACCTGATGTAGTTGCCATAACGGAACCATGGCTAAAAACAGAAATCGCGGATTCGGAGAATTCGATTCCAGCATACCAGCTTTCCCACAAAGACCGCCAAAACCGACAAGGTGGTGGGGTTGCTGTGTATGTTAGAACTGCAATCTTTGTTGTCGAAAGAGAATACACTCTAGCCTTGGAGCGTGAATCCGTCTGGTTAAAGATCGAGAAGGCTAGTTCACAGAACCTTGAATTCCTGGCCGTATACCGGCCACCAAACGGTCTGAGTGGAGCCGACGACTCGCTCCTTAGTCTGGTGAAGGAAGCTGCTAGCCACCAGGAGGTTCTTGTTGTTGGTGACTTCAACGCACCTGCAATAGACTGGGATAACCTGACAGTGAAGGCGGCGTCAACTTCCTTTAGTTCAAAATTAATGGACCTCTCAGTTGACCTCTCTCTGGCACAGAACGTTAAGGAACTTACCAGATTTCGAGAAAACCAGCGAGCTAATTGTTTGTGTCTCATTTTTACGAAGCATTTATCCTACATAAATGAAGTGCATTCGAGTGCTCCGCTCGGTAAGAGTGATCATACCACGCTAAGTTGGGACTACTTACTCCATTGTCAACGTCTGAGGAAACCGGAGGACTAGCCGAATATATGGAAGGCAGATATTAATTCAATGAGGAATGCAGCATCGTCCGTGAATTGGAAATGCCTGCTCCAGAGGGATCCGGAGGAAGACTGAAGATCACTCAAGAGGATTGCATGAGATCGGATTAAGCACTTTTGTCCGGTGAAGGTACAAAAGACGAAAAGTCGCCCTGCCTTGTTGACGAGAGACCTTAACAAGCAATTAAAAAGAAAGATAGGAAATGGAAGTTATTCAGGGAAACTGGGTCACCAGTACACCCTGAGGAATTCCGGCGCCAAAGAAACGCGGTAAAAAATCGATTCACCAGGCCAGGAAAAACTATGAATCAAGAATCCTCCAACAGGCCGGAGAAAAGCCCAAAAACGTCTGCTATATTAACAGTAGATTAAAACACGAGGATCCAGTCGCAGTACTAAAAGGATGATAATGGTGGGGAAGTCGTTGGGAATGAGGAGAAAGGCGAGTACTGTAGCAGGTCCTTTGCCTCGGTATTCACTAGGGAAACCGAGTCTTATTTTGATAATGCCAACAGTGCTGTTGTAAATGCCGGTCCGGCACTTCAATCTCTATTATTCCCAACATCTGTAGATGAGAGGGAGCTGTAAGTCCTCAAAAAAGCAAAGTCATCCGGTCCCGACAATATACCAGCCAAGTTCTTGAAATAATTGGCAAGCGAGCTTTCAAAGCCCCTAGCACATATCTTTCGTTATTCATTTGAATTAGGAAAACTGCCCTTCGAATGGAAAATGGCAAATATTTACCCGAACGAAGGTCAACAATTAACGGCCCGACAGCCTAACTTGCATTTGCTGTATGGTGACGGAAACAATAATTAAGAAGACGACAATGAAGTTCTTGGAGGAGAACAACTTACTGTCACAGGTCTAACACGGCTTCAGAATGAACCATTTTTTGTCTTTCCAGCCTACTACTCTCCACTGAGCAGTAGACTCGCGCACTGGATAAATATGGTCAGGTTAACCTCATCTATACGGACTTCAAGAAGGCATTCGACAACGTCTCACATAAACGTCTAATGTAAAAATTGTCGGAAATTGGAATAAAAGGAAATCTGCTGGCATGGATCACTGATTTTCTCACAGGGCGATCGCAAACTGTGTGCATCGGGGACTCAAAGTCAATCCCTACATCTGTTCTGAGTGGCATCCTCTAAGGCTCTGTCTTAGGGCCACTGCTCTTCCTGATCTATAACAACGACTGTGTCAACGACCTGGGTTGCAGCGCCATCATTTTGCCACGATGTCAAACTCTGGAGAGCCATCAGGTCTGATGCCGATAGGAAAGCACTTCGAGATAGTCTCAATCAACTTTGCTGCTGGTCTGCTCGTTGGCTCTTAACCTTCAACGGTAGTAGGTGTGTGGTCTTAAGACTCCGTACAAGAAGGACTAATGAGGAGGATGATTCTTTTCAATACCTCCTCGAGGGGCACACACTTTCAAATGTGGACGAACAAAAGGACGTCGGTGTCCTGATAAATTCCTTGCTTAAACCATCTTCATAGTGTGTAAAGGCAGCCAAACGTGCGACACAGGTGCTGTTTGTGATTAGGCGGGGATTCGTCAACATCAACAAGGAGCTCTTCAGGCCTAAATTATAAAATTTATTTATTTATTTATAAAACCTACGGAGCGTTTGTTAAGTCCCACTTGGAATAGTCCATCCAGGCCTGGCGTCTGTGGTTCAAGACGGTGCCCAAGGGACGTCTTACTAATAAACCTTATTATTATTAAGAAGGATTACCTGTTAAGAATCTTGGTCATCTGCCTTATGAAGACAGACTGACCAAAATTGATCTATTTCCTCTCAGTTATAGGCAACTCCGCGGTGACCTCATACAAACCTACCAAATTGTTAGAGGTCGTGAGTGTGCACTAGAATTTGACGATTTCTTTGAATTGGCTCGGACTGATCATCTGCGGGGTCATCCTTTTAAACAACAGAGGAAACCGGACCATATCGACGGTCAACGGAACGTCTTCTCTCAGAGGGTCATCGGAGCGTGGAACGGACTCCCTGACGAGGTGGTCTTCTCAGATACTGTTGACATTGTTAAACACAAACTTGATTCTCATTTGCTGAGAAACTGTGGCAGATATAATGAGCAAAGTGTCAGTAGCAGCACCTTGCAACTGGCACACACTTATCGCTGATGTAAAGCCTACATTTATACATTTGTATTATGTACTATTGTTACGGTGGACCTATTATGCGATTTTGGTTATGAATAGCGAGCTCGAGGGTGAAAGCCTTTTTCCCTTACTAAAGTGACCTAAAGTGACTTTAGTAATTATATTCGATTCATGAGGACTGAACGCACTGCATTTAATCATTATAGGCTTTTTTGGTTCGTGATAAATCTGAGGAAACGATGAAGCGAGGGCCACTTTTGCCTATTCAAAGGCACGTTGTTCGAAGAACGCCTAGTTTCAGCAACGAGTTCCAAAAGGTCATCTTTTGTATGGACACAAACCGCGGTGTATATTGATGGTGGCAACGTCTCGGGATTCTATATTTAGGACTAGTTGGTAGTAAGCAGGCTTCATGTTCAAAGTTGTAATTTGCTGACCGACTGAAAGGGATGCATACAGGTCCTTCATATGTGGGAAACGATATGAATTTAGTTTGGTGGCTGAGTTGATCGTCAGATTCCCGTCGCCACAAATACTCCCGGAAACAGGTTGAAGAACAGGACCTGTTAGGGCTGCCCATTCCGAATACCGTATAGGCTGAATAATGTCCGCATCGTGTATGCGGTATAGCTCTTTGTCGACCTCTGGTGCAACTGCATAGGAAATGAACGAACTTAAAGGAATTTGTGATTTAAATTAAAATTTAAAAGGTAGAGTGTGGAAGTTTGCAGTAGAACCCTCTCGGTATAGTTCTTTATGCTTCACTACCTGGAAATCTAGAGCAGAGTTAATTCCAATTCGACGTATATAGGATAGCACCGACGGAACACAGTTATCCATGTCCGTCCAAGGATATATTAATTTTTACTCTGACAAAGTGAGTCGACAAGGAATACATCTCGTCATCATGCTCAACTTCGGCCGAAAAGACCCCTCCAACGCATACGCCTTGTCCAGTGTAACAAAAAAGTGGAGCGAGCCGGAAGGAGAAGGGAAATTATCTAAAGAGAGGCCTCATTGATGATAGTAACAGCTAAACCTGTGTCGATTTCCAAATTCACGGGATGGAGATCAACAGGAAGTAAATAAAGAAATAATTTGTATAGTTAAGGCCCAAGGGGCCCTGTCGCTACAAACTTAGTGCTATCGTGAAAATAAAAGTAATTATGATAAACAGTGAACTCATATAAAATAATTGTCATCGGCAGTAAAAAAAAACTCATAAATCAGTGAATAAGTTCAGCGGGCCACCGAGTTCCAAAAAAGTATAGGAGAAAATACTGTCTTAATAGGTAACAGGCTTTGATGTGGTTCGATTGGGACCTGATGTTTATGGTTCGGGACGTTTATTGTCATGGGAAAAACATAATATATCGTTGAGTTAAGAAGGGGTCATCCAGGATAACAGGAGAAGGCAGTAGAAGCCAAGGCAACATCATCGAGTTGCGACCCACCAGATTCCAGAGCCAATCTCGAAGACCACAGCGAAGGTTGCAAAAACGGAGAAGAGTTCGCAGCCCTTGAAAGTAATGCTTGACTCTGCAAAGGAAAATGTCAACATATTTAGAAACCATTATAGTATCCGGGGAAGAGCTTCAAATGCCAGGAGGACCCTTTTCAAAATATACAACTTGCGTGTTTGGAAATACAACAGAAAGTAACGATTCTATTTCCTCTAAATTTAAATGCTTATGTAATTTGTCTTTAAAAATCGATAATGTAGAAGACAGTCTAATATCGAGTGGAAGGTTGTTCCAAATAAAAGCATATTTGGAGGTAAAAAAGCGAGAACGGTTAAATGTGGAGCTACGGGGTGGTTCAATTATCATGGAAGAGTTACGAGTGGCGTAAGGTCGGTCTACCGGAAGGAGAGTGTTAATTTGTGGGAGATTAAAACTATTGTTAACACGAAACAGAAAGCATATACCAGCTTCGAGTCATCTTTCCCAAACAAATTTAATGTTTGTCAATTGACATCTATCTGTATAACACATACCAGACCCAGAAACAGAAAATATTTGACGAGTGAAAACTCGCTGAACCTTTTCAATCTTACTACGGTCATGCTGGGTCATGAGACCAAAAAACGGACAGCAGTATTCTAGTATAGGGAGAGCGAACATGCGGTATAGTTTTAACTTCATTTCTGGAAGGAAAAAAATTATGCGATATAAACCCACATATTTGTGCGGCATTGGCAGAAATTCGATCTGCATGAGGTGATAATGCAAGCTTATTCGTGTATGTAAAACCAAAATCCTTGATCGTAGATCTTTCTAACAGTGGACTATTTGGGACGATAATGGGTCCAGAAAGCCTTGCGGGACCAAAACACATGAAACCTAATTTGGATGGAGAAAAGCTCCATCTGCCATGTAGCGCTCCAACTTGAGAGGGTGCGTAAGTCTGCGTTAACCTTATCAACACAACTACTGGCCGTGTCCTTAGAAAATGAGTAAATACACTTAAGGTCGTCAGCGTAAATGAAATTTTCCGAATTATTTAGCACTGTTGAATATTCCTTTTTCTTCCGCATATCACGGTCGCATCTCAGGCATCTCGCTAATAATCCTC
>JAYGXS010002002.1:0-11635 GCA_036362985.1 Ligula intestinalis | reverse complement strand
AGGGCTACGAACCCTTCGCCGTTTTTGCAACCTTCGCTGTGGTCTTCAAGATTGGCTCTGGAATCTGGTGGGTCGCAGCTCGATGATATTGCCTTGACTTCTACTGCCTTCTCTTGTTGTCCCGGATGACCTTTTCTTAACTCAACGATATATTATTTTTTCCCACGACCATAAACGTCCCTAATCCTCAACACCAGGTCCCAAACTAACCACATCAAACACTTTTACCTATTAGGGTAGTTTTTTCTCCTAAAGTTTTTTTGAACTCGGTGGCCCGCTGAACTCATCCACCGATGTAGAATTTCTTTACGGCCGATGACAATTATTTTATAAGAGTTCACTGCTTATCATCATTATTTTTTATTTTCACGATAGCACTAAGTTTGTAACGACAGGGCCTCTTGGGCCTTAAACATACAAATAATTATATTATAAATTGCGAAACCCTACACACCAGAATCGACCGTCCCTCTTTTTCTTTTGCCCAGACTAAAGAAATTAGGAGGCAGCCGAAAGATAATTATAATATGTTTATTACGCCAGTTTACAGGCAACTGTAAAGAGTTGGTAATGCACCTCTTGGGCGCCTTCCAACACCTCAAAGACCGGAAAAAACCTAAAACAAACTCCCTATGTTGCAGCCAGTATTGGTTTTGTTTCAGGTTTTTTGTTTTGTCAATACTGGGCGAGATAGGGAGTTTGTTTCAAGTGAAAAAAACCTGCCTTCAAAGGTATGATACAAACGGAATAAATGTACAGTTGTAAGCTGAGTTGACTCATCAGCAGGAGAACTGTTTCATATCGTTTAAAAACATTAGTTCCAGACGGAGAGGGTTGGCACAAGAACACAGTGCTCTCAGTCTTCCTTCAATGGTTGTCGGCAAAAGTTGCGCGCTATCGGCTGAAAGGTTAGCAGACTGCGGGCTGCTGCTTCAGCCGCATTAGTCTTCAGCAGTGAAGCCTGGCGGGGTTCAAAGTCCACGAACGCCATCAGAGTGAAAGAGAGATTCCACGGAGTCAGCACCCAAAATTCGTGAAAGTTGTCCTGAATGTAGAAAACTAGTTATAGCTCTCTTAAACATAGGGTAGTTTTGCTGGGTTTTAATACTTTTGGGCAGCTTATTCCAGATTGATATGGCATTTACTGAAAAGAATTGCCGGTACTTAACTGTGCGTGCCATAGGAAGAAATAAAAATACGTCTCGATGACTGGCGCGGCGAGAGTGCTCAAGCTGCCTTATTGTACTAAGAGGATTAAAGGTTTGACCATTCAAAAGTGTGAACAGTAATAAAAAACCATTCTGCAATCGACGAAGCCATAGGGGATCCAGCTTTATAAGTTCGCACCTTTGTTGGTAGGTTAAGTTACGGTGTTCTGCAGTGAAAACTCTTCTAGTGAAGAAGTGCTGCACCGATTCTATTTTCTTCCGTTCACTAGTGCGCAGAAGACCGAATAAGGGTGAGCAGTATTCAAGACTAGGTCTCACGTACATATTATAACGGCTAGTTCGAACCCTGATAGTCTTAAAATTTCTAAGGATAAATCCGGTGGTTCGGCGTGCTTTCGAGACTATCAGGGCACAGTGCTCTGACAAATTGAGACTATTAGAGCAGGATATGCCCAAATCCTTGATAACCCCTGGGACATTTAGTTCGTGGCCGTCAATGCTTAATTCCGGTTGATGATCGTCGCCAACAACCATAACGGAACATTTGTGCCATGAAAGGGTGAGGCGCCATGTGCAACACCACTGGGCGAAGGCCTGAAGATCCTTTTTTATCAGCTCGAGCACGATGTTGCGATCTGCCGGTTTATATCGATAAGCGACTTTTAGATCATCAGCGTACATGAAGGGTCTGTCATACTGAAAACAATCTGAAACGTCGTTGACAAACAGGCAAAATAGGAGTGGACCCAGTACACTACCCTGTATAACTCCACTCCTCACATGCGTGGGGTTGGAGATAACATTCGAAATTTTTACTGGTTGTGTGCGAGCACCCAAATAGGAAGATATGAAGTTCAGTGGCTTGCTACCTATGCCGAAGGAGGCCAGTTTCAGAAGGAGGAGGTTATGATCGACCCGATCAAAGGCCTTAGTAAAATCAAAATAGACGCTATAAGTGGCAAAACCGCTGTCTCTAGATTGCAGCACATAATCAAAGAAAGAGAGCTGGCAGGTGTCACAAGATCGTTTCTCGAGAAAGCCATGTTGAGCTGTACTGAGCAGGTTGTTCTCTGTCAAGTGACGCATCATCTTTTCTTTGATTAAGGTCTCCAAGATCTTCGATGCTGCGGGAAGTGTATTTATTGGCCTAAAGTTGTCGAATGATGTCGATCGGCCATGCTTGCGAATAGGCATTATGTGCGATTCCTTCCACAACGAAGGAAAGGTTTCGCTCACAAGAGCAAGATTAAATACCTTTTAAAGAATAGACGGAAAGATATCATTCGCTTCAGCTTTTAGAAGGCTAACTGGGACGCCATCTGGTCCTGGACTATAGGATTGGCGATAACGACGAATGGCTACAGTCACATCCCAAACGGTGAAACTTATGGTTTCGAGTATGGCACCCGTCCAAGCCTGGATAACCGGAGGTGCAGCGAACGAGCTTTCACTAAAAGTTTTTGATAGGAACGCATTGAAGCTATCGGCGGTCAACTTAGCGTCAGCTATGGGGTTTCCTAAAGCATCTTGAAGTATGGGGTGTTGCGTTTTCCTCTGCGCTTTTACTGTACGCGAAAAGAGTTTCGCAACATTAAGGGAAGGGTTTTCAGCGAAATGAGCCTCATCGGCTATCTGCTTTTCTTCGGAGAGCTTCTTAGCCTGCTCAAAGATCAGTGTGATCAAGGGCAGAACGGAAGTGTCGTTCTGCCGATGCAAACGACGAGAGAGTTTACGCAGCCTACGACGGAAAGACAGAGGAAGGTACACTTCATCCTTGACATGTATTACTTTCTTACGGGGGACAAAGTGGAGGATGAGTGGATCCAACACTTTGTACAGTGCATCGGTACAAACATTTACATCCAAACATTGGAAAAATTCAGACCAGTCGAGAGCGTTTAGATGTGCCAGTAGGTCAGCCGTGTTTGCTGATCGGAAGTCATGATAAAAACTATACTTTTGGGAAAATGTGTCATCCGCCTCCAGTTCTAGTTCACTAAAAACTGTAAGATGGTCTGAACTCCCAAGTGCGTCTAAGGGTGACACTGAAAGTGGTTCGCATCCCCTACAAAAAATTAGGTCGAGTATGTTTGCTCCTCGAAAGGGAAAATCGACTACCTGATCCCACATGCCGATATCTATTGCCTCAAGTAAGTTCTCGAACTTTGAAGGACCGGATGGTGGAAACCATTGCACGTCAGGAAGGTTTAAATCGCCTGCAATCAAGCAATACTTAAGATTCAAGTCAGCTGCGGCATGAAATGCCTGCGAGAGACAAAGATCGTAGTCTGCATTGGCATTAGGTGGGCGATAAACACAGCCAACAAGTAAGGAGTATTTGTTTTTTAGAACAACTCGTAGCCAGCAGCTCTCCTCCAACGCTGTGAATTCAGGATAGTCCAACGGGAGAAATGCAAGTGGCTGCTTAATATAGATGCAGCTTCCTCCGCCACGGCCATTGTTGTGATCGTTCAGAACGCATGAATAGCCTAGAACAGAGGGTTCTGAGTCAGCTACAGAGGCCGATGCCCATGTCTCAGTTACCATAACAATGTCTGGGCGGTTGACGAAAACCATAGTCTTGAGCAGGGGCATTTTATTAATCAGTGATCTGGCATTTAAAACGACCAATTTAAGAGGGCATGTCTGAGGTTTCGGTGGCGGGACAGCTAGGCCGTCACTGTTACCGGCTTCGACCAGAGCGATGTCCTTTTGACCTGAACTATTTTTCCCTCTCTTATTTTGAGATTTGTCTCACCATTGGATCTCCGTTTTCCCAGCTCTATTATTAGCAGTCTCATCTTTCTCCGCTCTTTAAACTCGTAATCCGGCTGAAAAAAAACTTGCGAATGCAGACTCCGTAAGGCTGGTTTGCGCTCTAGCAAGAGTTTCGCCTGTGCTTCAGTTTCTAAAATAACTTTTAGAGGTCGTGGCCGAGAAATTGATTCTGGAGCTGTTGGAGCCTTCCCTATTCCAAATGCCTTAAGAATGCGGAAAGACTCGCCTGGTTTTAGCAACGGTTTGGCGTACACTCGCATAAGACCCACGTCATGGTCAATTCGCTCTTGTGCAGTTAACGACTCTGACTCTGGGGCCCTCTTTACAACTATTTTCTACTAGTTCGCTGTCTGTGCATCTTGAGATCGCAGAGATCTTCAAATTAGCGTCAAAGGTTCGTCTTGCACGTGACCAGCACAGGAAATCTTGCGCCCTGAGCGAGTAAAGCTCTGCAAAATTGGTTGCACAACTGTTTCGTCGTAGGTCCTCGCAAAACGAGGAATTGAAATACTCCATTGTTTATGAAAATGAAACATTTGTACTAGATGAGTCTAATAAGGTTAAATTATTCAGTGCTTTCTTTGCAAAGCATTCTACGACAGAATCCAAAACGGTCCCGTTGATTCAACCATACTCAGACGTTACTCTCGGGAAAATTGATTTCTTCTTATCTTTCAAAGCTAAGTAACATAGATATTTTTATCAGATTTCCTCGTTACTTGCTGAATTTACTAGCTTAATTGTTGTTATTTATTTGTATATCTAACCCTTTAGCAACTGCATATACCGGTAGTTGTCTTTTTTACCGATAGGTCAAAATATCCATTTTTATATTTGTCACCCTGCGTAGCCTCTTCGGTAATTCAAATTTTCTGTCGCAATTTTGTACATAACTTTGCTTAGAACATATCCTATCACTCACTTTCTATTCAATATGATACCCAAGCCACAACTGAGACGTAAATTTACCCGTAATACCAATTCTCCTAACGATAAACCCATCTTAAGCATAAAGAAACTTGATCTTGATGCTTTAGACAACTTTAGTAAGCTTTATAACCAATACGCTTGCCTGTTTACGGTCCTTGGTGCCATCTTTGATGGAAAGGTATCCACGCTCACTTCTCAGCAATGTGAGAAACTAGAGCCTTTCGTCAATATGGTGTCTACTGAGACCCGTGATCGGCAAAAAAGGAATTTTAATTTTCTTTTGAAAAATGCTTCAAAAGATAAACAACCAATAGATGTTGCTGTTTAGTTTCTTTACTCTTGTGGCTTTAATTTTAAAGTTGCAGAAGCTAAATGACTCTCATCCCGAAGTAAAAACCCGCCAATTCTCGTAAAACTTTTTTCGGCGATAGAAGTAGACCTTATATTCTCTCAACATGAGCGGTCAGCCAAATATTTAAAGGAAAATAAACTTTAAATATGCAGGGATAAAACGCCAATGGAGCGTCGGGTTTTATCTAAAGTAGCAAATGAGAACACTGGCTCCGGTTCCACAAAACCAAAAGTTGTCTCTGAGGCCGGCCCTCCCGCTCAGGTAAGCCCAAATCCCTCTGGGTCAATGTCAGTTTCCCCTGATATTTCTCCCATTCACCTTACTCGTGATTCGAGTGAGATTTTAGCCTCGTCAAGTCGTTCTCCTTCTAAGCCAACCACGTCTGTGATAGCTTTAAATTCCGATAAACCTATGAACGCCCCTAGTAAATCTACGTCAGTTTTCAAATTCGGCAATATGATTACCGATAATAACTCAGTATCTAACAAAGACCCAACTGCTCAAGCTAGCGCTTTTCCTATCCCCAAATCTCATCAACATCCCCAAATAATTCAGCCAGCTTATAAAATTAACCGTTTTTCAAAACCAGTCATGCAATTTTCGAAGGCCAATATTCCGTCAAATTTTGATATAATGCCTCAAAATCCTATATTCATGCCCCCTCCTGGTTTTCCCATGCCACACTTTAGCCGCCCTTTCTATGGAGGCCCTTCTAATATGCCTTTCTACAATATGCACCGTTCATTTGATAATAATTTCTTGACAAACTGTAGACCAGAGCCAGCTTGCTTTCCGCCTTTTTTTCTCCCATGCCACTTCCCTTTTCGCCACCAAGTTTTCCTTTTTTATAAATACTGACGAGCGTAACCTGAATCTGAAGGATACGCTCAGTATAGTCTCACTCAATGCGAGATCAATTGTTAATAAGATGACAGAACTTAAAACAGTAGCATTTGAGCTTGATCCAGATGTGCTGTGTGTCACTGAATGTTGGACAAACTCTCTTATTTCTGACTCGACACTCGCCATAGATAATTATAGTTTGTGTCGACAAGACCGCATTGAAAAGCGTGGCGGTGGTTGCCTTCTTTAGATTAAATCATCCTTTGTACATTTCCCGTATCACCTGAGCATTTCGTCATTTTCTGGAAATTTTTGTCTTATTTCAGTCATCCTGCCACACAATAAAAAAGCGATAATTGGGTGTGTCTACAATCCTCCCAGTAACTCAAGTAATGTAATGCAGCACTGCGAAATGTTTTAAATAGTTGCAGAGACTCAATTCGATGTCAGAATAATTATAGGTGATTTTAATCTGCCAGACATTGACTGGCATGCAAATACCTGTCCACCAAGATTTCAGAAATTGGTTGACACTATTAACTCTTCAAACATGTCACAACTGGTCAGGGACCAAAAATGACAATATATTAGATTTAATTTTTACAAATGATGTCCACCCTCTTTTTATGAATTTTCATCGTGATATTTTCACAAGTGACCATGCCTTAATTCACTGTTGTTTTCCAGTCTCTCTTTCTAAAAAGCCCGATGTAAAATGCAATTACCTCGACTTTGGTAACGTGAACCATGAATTAGTAAGTGATTTCGTAAGTACCCTAGATCGGCATAGCATATTTTCAACTAATGATCCCTCCTTCTTCCAGGAGCTTTTGCAAAACCTTACAGAAAATATTCAGGCTCTTCCCCCACTTAAGATTTTTAAATCAAATTCAGCTTCTTCTACTGTGCCAAATTTTCTCCAAAATAGACTTACGAAATTACAAAAACAACTTAAGGGTTCGTCTAATAGCTCTTTATCAGTTCACTTAAGAATAGCGCAAATATTTGAATTAGCGCTTAAAATAAGACTTGCACGAGATAGGCGTAGAGAGGCCACAGCATTAAGTGATGCGAATTCTTCCAGATCAGTTGCTCAAGTCTTCCGTCTTCGGTCGTCGGCTCAGCTTCAGAAAGTCATTACACCCTTACTCAATGGCAAAAATCATTTTGTTACAGAGGATTTGGAGCAAGTAGCATTGCTAAATTCATTTTTCGCCAAGTTCTTTACCATCGAAACTAGCATCACTCCTGTAATCCCCCTGCTGTGTGATTCAAATCGCAGTACCCTTAATTTCTCACCCGCTTGTATTCAAAAAGAAATAAGTCGTCTTAAAAATTCACATTCGGTAGGAACTGATAACATTCCAAACTCACTCATCAAACAATTAAGAGATTTCCCACCCTTACTGAGTAAGTTATTTTCAGTGTTTCTTGAGAACGGCTTTTTCCCGGACTACTGGAAAACTTCTATTATAATCCCCGTATTTAAATCTGGTTCCCGATCAGATATTCACAATTATCGCGGTGTTCATAAAACGCCCTCTCTGGCTAAACTCTTTGATAGAGTAACTGCCAAAAAAATTACAGATTTCTGCATAAACAATAACATTCTCAGCTCCCCACAGCATGGCTTTTTACCGGACCGATCTTGTGAAACATGCCACATGTCTTTTCTAAATCAACTTACTTCTCTTCGTAATGATCATCTATCTGTGGTAGTTATCTATGTTGACCTTAGTAAAGCATTTGATAAAGTTCCTCACAGGAGGCTCCTAACCAAACTAGAGGCTATAGGATTTCGTAGTCCTCTTACTGACTTCATCAGATCTTATCTTTCAAATCGACAGCAAAATATTGTAGTGGGATCCTCATACTCTTCTCCTTCTGCAATTTTGAATGGTGTCCTTCAAGGTACCGTGCTGGGTCCTCTGCACTTTTTGCTTTGCATAAATGATATCTCATTGAGTGTTAAACACTCCCAATCTTATATTTATGCAGATGATCTCAAGTGTGTTTAGTCCTTCTGTAACTCTACGGCCGCGAGATGTTTAGAACAAATTCATTCTGATCTGCACGCTCTTTCGACGTGGAGCACAACATGGCAGATGGAGTTTTCACCTTCTAAGTGCCGATACATGTACTTTGGGCCTGAAAGGCTGCCACAACCTGTTATTTGTCAAGGTTACCCAATGACTGAATGTTCCAGTATCAAGGACCTAGGATTAAGCTACATCAATAAATTAGACCTTTCTCCTCACGCCGATAGAATTACAGCCAAAGCCGCACAGATTTGTGGCTTTATCGCTTATAATTTCTATCTTCCTGAAATGAAATTAAGACTTTATCGTATGTTCGTGCTCCCCATCTTAAAATACTGTTGCCCCTTTTTCGGTCTCACGAATGAAGGTAGCTAGTCAAAATTGAACAAATTAAACAAAAATTCACACGAAAACTGCTGTATCCGACAGCTTCTAATACTTGCTACTCAAATAGATGTCAATATACAAAACTAAGGTTTCTTTGGGTCAGGAGATTGGAAGCAGGATTTGTTTCCGTTTTCGGCTTAATAATAGCAGAAATTTACCCAGGACTTCTGTCATTATCCCCATTAGCCGTCCCTACAACCTAAGAAACTCGGCACTTGTTATACACCCTCCTGCATCTTCCTCATGTAAACGCTCCTTGTTTTTTGCTTCCAGATATAGCTTTCTTTGGAATAACTTGCCAATCAATATTAGGTCGTTAACTAGATTGTCTTCTTTCAAACAGAGACTGCACATTTATCTTAACGTTGACTCTATTAACCTTCTATTCTCCTCATCTTTTACGAGCAGCTTTCTCCATGACCCCGAGAAAGGACCATTGGGAATTAAGAAGATCCGCTTGAAACTATTCTCCCTGCCTCGTGTCCCCCGAGAACCTATATGTTTCCATTAACCACCGCTGAATCACACGAAGCCATGCGGAAGTACTCAGTCTAAAATGCGGCAGTTTCGTTGAATACTCGCCTTCATCAGACCACATACACCTATTTCTGCTCTATTACTATCATCCTAAGCAGGTTTTTTCTCTTGCACACTTTTTGAACATGGAGGCCCGTTAAACACTGTCTCCATTTTCACTGTAAGAGTTCTTTTAACTGCCATAATTTTTCGTTTTTAGTTCAAAATTACCTGCAAAACATTGCTAATGTTGCCCCAAAAGGACAATTTCTGCTGACATTATTACGAATTTCTACGTCTTCTTGCACATATTGTCAAATTATTTTTTGAATTTTTATTTTTATTTTTTTCGAAATTAACTTTGTATAAATAGTGCCGTACTGGCGCTGAAAAATATAAATTCCAAATTCCAAAAAAACAATTTATAGAACTAATTCGAAAGCATATAATTTGTCTGAAATACTCGCACTCTTCGGGAAATGATGGTATTTCCACTTATGTTATCTAGAGAGTGTCGACCTTTCCCAAATTATATTGACGTATATTTTCAGTCTATCTCTTAAATGGTTTCTTTCCTGACACTTGGAAGACATCCATAATTCTTCCAGTCTTTAAATCAGGATACCGTTCGGACATCAATAACTACCACGGTGTTCATAAAACCACGGCCCTAGCTTTACTTCTGGAGAAGATAATTGGTAATCAAATTCTCGATTTTTGCCTTAAAACATAAGCTTTTAAGTGACTCGCAGCACGGTTTTCTACCCGGAAGATCATGCGAGACGTGTCACTTAGCTTTTCTTAACCACGTCACTTCCCTCCGTAACGAGCGGCAATCCGTGGTTGTTATCTACTTTGAACTGAGCAAAGCCTTCGACAAGGTACCGCACAGACAGCTTCTGGTAAAATTGGAAGCCTTTGCCATCCGTCCCCCTCTCCTCAACTTCATCGGTTCCTTCTTGTCTAGCCGCAGCAATAAGATCCTAGTAGGTAATAGTTACTCCAATTGAGAAGAAAAAGAAGACTCGAGCCTTCTTCTTCTTCTTCTTCTTCTTCTACTTCTTCTTCTTCTTCTGGGAGACAGATGTTCGCTTGTATTGGCAAGTTACTCCAATTCTCAGCTGTTCACAAATGGCGTTTTTCAAGGCACTGTCTTGGGTCCTTTACTCATCATTCTATGCATAAACTTCTAAAAAATTCACACAATCTCCTTGGTGCAGACGACCTCAAATGCATATACTCGTTTTCTAAGGACACGGCAAGCATATGCGTTGATAAAATAAATGCGGACCTACTTACACTCTCACGTTGGAGTGCTACCTGGCAGATGGAATTCTCTCCATCCAAGTGTAGTTTCATGTGTTTCGGTCTCGCCAATCTTCTCCGTCCCTTAGTCTTTCAAAATACTCCAATTTTAGAACAATCCACCATAAAAGACTTAGGTCTAAGCTACACAAATAAACAAGCATTTTCGCCTCATGAGGGTCGAATGTCTGCGAAGGCTGCACAGATATTTGGTTTTAGATCACACAATTTCTTCCTGTTGGAAATAACAATAAAACTTTATCGCATGTATGTTCTACCCATCCTAGAATACTGCCATGCTCTCTTTGGTCTATTGAATGCTTCTGACCGCGGATAGATTGAAAATGTACAGAGGGTATTTACTCGCAAAATATTCGCTCTTCCTCGATCCACTACATCTGATACGGAGAGATGTCAGCAAGCGAGCATGACATTTTTTGGGTTAGAAGACTCGAAGTGGGCCTCTGTTTCTTCGTTTGCGCTAACTCTATCCCTAAACTTCCGAGAATCAACGCTCTCATTCCCGCAGATAGACTTTATGCCAGTCGTACTTCGTCCAGGATAATTGCACCCCCTTTTAGCTTACTTTGAACCATTCTTACTTCTTTGCCTCCAAATATGCCTTCCTCTGAAATAATATTTCCCTCATAATTAGGCTGTCGTCTAACTAAGCAGTTTTTAAAGTCAAATTACGTAAAAACTTAACTTCGGAAGATATAAAGTCCTTGTTATCCGTCTCCTTCCCAAACACACATTTTTGGACTTTGAAAAGGGTCCCTCTGGTATCTGAGGTGGTTATAATAATAAAAGTAATAATTTTTATATTAAAGGCCAAAGGGGCCCTGTCGTTACAAACTTAGTGCTATCGTGAAAATAAACATAATGATTATAAGGAGTGAACTCTTATAAAATAATTGTCATCGGAAGTAAAAGAACTCCTAAATCAGCGGACGAGTTCAGTGGGCCACCAAGTTAAAAAAAAAACTTTAAGTAATAGGGTTTGATGTGGTTAGTTTGGAACCTGATGTTGAGAGTTCAGGACGTTTATGGTCATGGGAAAAAATAATATATCGTTGAGTTAAGAAGGGATCATCCGGGACAACAGGAGAAGCAGCATTTATCACATTTGTATTTATTTTCCACAGCACTACGTTCGCAATGACGAGGCCTTCCGGGCCTAAATTATAAAATTTATTTATTTGTTTATTTATAGAAGAAGTCAAGGCAATATCATCGAGCTGCGACCCACCAGATTCCAGAGCCAATCTCGAAGACCACAGCGAAGGTTGCAAAAACGGCGAAGGGTTCGTAGCCCT
>JAYGXS010002001.1:0-11642 GCA_036362985.1 Ligula intestinalis | reverse complement strand
AACTTCACTCTTACCAGTGGTCGCATCTCCTTACCAATTAGGTTATTGCTCAAGTTGGAACTGAGGGTAAGATTAGGGCTACGGTTAGGTTTAGGGTTTGTGCTAAGGTCAGGACACGGTAATAGATATCGCTCTTTTCTTAGGGTTGTCCTACAAGACACAGTTCCCATACTGACAATACCTCACCTTCTCCAGGTACGTGGGACTAAGAATCAACCTTGACAAAGGGAATATTCCCCGTGGCATTTCGCACGAAATTCCTCTCCTAATCGCCGTAGCGCTCCACATTTTGTGCACGGAAATCGCTAACTCTCAGTCGGTATTCACTGGTTCTACCCCCTCTATTCTGACTTCTCTTATTTTCTTATCCTACGGTGCTTTGTCGTTGGCGGCAATTAGATTGGCAGCATGTGTCACGGCACCTCCAACTCAAGCTGGATAACCTTTTACGATGAAAGTGGATCCTAGAGTATCTTTTATCGCTAGGAAACCTCAAATAACGCCTTTATTTTATTCTGTATACACGACACAGACTCAATTTCCAGTTTTGCCTCCTTACGTGAGTACCATCTGGCGGTCGCGCGAGTACCGCCTGCATGTGTGGCATTGCCAGTCTGGAGAGGCTGAGACAGCCTGTTCCTTTTGCCTTTGCCGGTTTGCGCACGCGCACGCGCAGGCGCGGGCGCGCCAACGCACTGACTTGGCCGTCGGCCTCTGCCGCCGTCCTCTGATTGGCTACTGGCTCACACTGGGCAGGCCTGACTCACTGCCTGCTAATTGGCTGTCCACTACCTGCCTTCTCGTGCACTGCCTTTGTTTAGACGCTCGACAGTGTCTATTGGACCCGGCCAATATTTTTGCATGTTACGCCCTATGCCCCGCCCGCCCGCCCCCCATATTTGTCTGCTTTTTTCTCCTCTGCGTCTTATTTCCCTTGGCTCTTCGATGGGCAGGCAAACTTGGTGGACAGTTGGACCGTTGATTACGACAGTGTCGACCGCGGATTAGTTTTAACTGATAGTAAACTTGCGTTGCATCTGTCGCACTCTCGCTTCCCTCACCCACCTATGCCCGGTGCCGAGACAAAGTCAAGAAAACTAGAGGCAGGATCGGGCGTGGGCGACCGGAATCGCCAAGCCTGATTCAGACCCCAAAGATTGGAAGTGCCATAAATGCCACGAGTAGCTGATGTTTGGGCCTGTACCTAGGCATGCCTTTCTTCAATGTTCGGTATTTCTTATGGGAGTGCAACCCGAATAACGCCTGCTATGTCCTGATCTGACCCGCGTGTTGGTCCAGCGCATCTGCCACAGATGCCACTCAGTGCTTCCAACTTAAATGTCATTTGGCGACTTTTTGGTTGACCGAGAGCTAGTAAGACGAGTTTGTCTAACTACAGGGCTAGCTGCTAAGAGGTGCGAGAACGGCGCCTCTGTTTAGTCTCTATCTTCCTTCCCGGGGTCGGGACCCTTTTGAATTTGTACGAACTAACTATCTGTTTTTTCTTGTTGGGGCGCAGTATTTGGTTTCTTCTGTCAGCTGTATACTAGCTCTCGCATTTTGTGTGCTTATTTCCCTGTCAAATATCGAACTATTCAAAACTTATTGTCGGTCTCGGAACGCAATCTTTGATTCGTGGAAGCATCTGTCATCATTTAATATTGTTAGGGAGTGGGGAAGGGGTGTTTCTTGATGGTCCAGTTTGTCTCATAAGACCACATAGCCGATCGAATTTTTTGTGCGCTCTTTTGCAACTTACTTAGTGTTTACTTTAATCGTTTGCGGTGAGGAGTAGAATGCCTTATTATCCTCACTGGCGTTCGTTTTGAATACCGAGGCCCGACTACACTTCATGATAGACTCAAGGCCTAAGTAGCTCAGTGCTTCCCAACTTCTTTGGTTCGCATTTCCTGAGCTACTTTTTAATTTATGTATGTTTTAGTTGTTTCCGGTGTGTAAGGATCCACTTTAAAACGGACATTTTAGTCATCTTTTAGTGGCGTCCACTGATAGCTCCGGAGCAGTAATTTTCGTTTTTTTATCGAGGTTACATGTCAGGCAACAGGAGCCTGTGTGGTTTGGAGGTGTTGTTGGCTGCTGATAAGTGCAAATATGCCACATATATAGCCATTCCATCTATCCTTTACCGGTTGCAGTTAATATCACAGCCTCAGGCTGACCTCAGTTATGTCCGGAATGTTTCCTCCGGTTTAAAAAACTGAATCATCCGCGTCGTGTCCTTTTATTGAGGTCAGTAGTCTGCCGACACCTATAAACTAATTTGCGCCTGTAGGCCTTCTTGAAAAAAGGCTTTACAAGCACTGATTTGATTTAAAATGTGTACCTTCCACTGCACGGGTGTCCTGTATCTCCAGCTAAGGGCTCTGATAACTTCTATGCACCGCTTACAGAAGGTGCTGTGGTTGGGCACGGGAGTACTCCGTCCCCGCCCCTTGTCCTGGATTATAGCGAAGGCCACCTGCAATCGGGAATGTTGATATTACAGGCCTATGAGAGGATGAATAATGGTGTTGCTACATTTATAAAAAGAAAAATATCGTATTTTCGCTGCATGCCTGTTTTGAAGCATTTAAAAGGCACTTTGTAGGAAGATAGCTCAGGGAGGTCTTACGCATATCTCTGCCCTACTGGTTCTGCAAATGCACTGTCATTTTGATTTCTCTTATCTTAGCGTGATCCTGAATTCAACCAACCAACCAATTAGCTGCGCAGCACCTCAACTGACTGTTATCCATATTCCGATTCCCAGTATTGCCACGACAGAGCAAATCGCACATACAACGCGCCGTATTTTTTCCCCACGCCGTAGTCCTATTCCTACAGTCCATCCGCCCTTCTGCACGCCATGCACTCTGGTCACTTTTTAGCGCGCATCGCCGACGTAACCGGCGTCTCGAGCCGCGACTGCCATATTTTTTTAATGTTTCCATTTCGTACCCAAAATTGTCTGGTTGGCATTTGTGCACAGACATGCACAAGAGGACTATGCGACTACAGGCAGCTGGCCATCTCTTTGATGACAACGGGTACATCACTTGAACGTGGATGTTGTCTACTAAACAGAGCCTAGGAGATGTTCATCATTCCCACCCCCAAGTATTGTCAGTCAAAGGAAGAAGACAAGTTGTAGGAAGCAGTGGAAATGTAGGTAGACGTAAGCTCTGGGACTAATTTAAGGGAATTGAGGTGAATATTTGCATTACAGCTGTGTGTATACGTAAAGAAGGAAGAGAAGGCACGTCAATCGTCGGAATTATGGTTTTATTCGTCCGAGCTTTCGAACTCTTACCGGAGTCCATCATCAGATGCAAAAGCGTCAACGAAAAAACTAATAACCTTTATGGGTGGGGGCAGGGGCCAATCAGACGTGATGCATTATCATAAGTGGGTGCCCACGCCTACGAGATGGGTCCCAAGTTTAACTTCGCAGCCGCGCAGCAAGACAGGCCGAGAACTGATTGAAGCCCAGGCCTCGGATGAGAAATCAGTCAATCGATTTATCGTCTGGCGCCCTGCGCAGTCACCTCCAGACTGACGTCACTGATGGCTAATTGGCCCCTGTCCCCTATGACTGTCGCTTGTTTTTGGTTCCCGCTTGTATCTCTGACGATGGACTTCAGTAAGAGTTTGAAAGCACACACGAATAAAACCATAATTCCAGGGATCGACGTGCCTTCTTCTTTACGTAATTTAAGAGATCCGGGGTGGTAATTTGGGAAGACGGCATTCAACTCATTGATGTTGTCAATGGGAACAATGTTAACTCCTGTGCCGCCTGATTAATATTGAAGTTTGAATATCCAGATGGAGGAGAAGCTCTTTGCGTTTGTTGATGGACTACGAGAAATAGTTACGCAAAGAACCAACGCAGGATGAAATTTCGCCAATAAGCGACTCTGATGTGTCCGACCACCTGTGAGGATCGCGGAACCTGCCAATTTTAATGGGCATGTCTTGCCAAAGGAACTGCATCCAATAACTAATGCGCCTACTGTGTTTGCGCTATCTTTATCTGTTGTGGTGTCCAATATGGGTTTAGAATGGGAATCGGGAACGTCAGGGTCACTAAATCCTTGCGCATATGTTGTTTTTATTTGCTTCCCCTTGAACAAACCCATTTGACCGTGACTAATTTTGTTTGTATACCGCGTTTTCTGAACCACTTCTGAATTTAGGTAAGACGCATATTGCTGGTATATGCCTCCGCTATTGAAAAGAAAAATGGCAGTGACCTTATTCCTTTTGGTTGGGACATGCTTAATCGCTTTGCGCAACTTTTAGGACTCGCCGTCACTGAATGCTTGCCCAGGACACAGGAAGAGTCATGCGTAATTTTGTTTACCCCTTGACGACCTCCTAGCCCTCACGCCCTCTGTCCTGTTTGGCTGCTCGAGTTAACTCTGCGTTCTCATAGTTTCTTAACTTCCGAAGAAAGTTTTTACTTCGGGTAAATTTACTCCACTTACCTGCAAGATTTTACTGGCCACTTTTCCCCTACCATCCCCTCTCACCCCCTCTAAACCCTCCCTACAGGGGATCGCTAACCGCACCAAATGTTTCCTCTTAACTGCTGCATGGTTAGCCACGTACGGGCATGCCTCCCAGGAGGTCGGTGTGTGATCAGCATCCATTGTCATTGGCTTTTTATTTTCTTTAGAATTCTCCAATCGATCGGGAAGAAGCAGCAATAGACCGGTGCGGCTGTGTGCAGATCTCATCAGTCTTCCTCAAAATGACTTTCGCCATGTCGGCCACGTGGGCGCTGACGGCACAATCTTTGGGGATCTGGGTCTCGTCTCGAGGGCCTTCTCAGATCTTGAAAGGGGTGCGTCTTGACATTGCCCTCGTTCCCCATGTTTCGTCAAATTTGATAGACTTTTATATGAACCAGGTTTATTTACTGTCCATGCTGACATTTTGGACCCCGGGGTTCATGCCCTACTGTTGTTTTTGATGGGGAAGGAGTTGGTCCTCTGGCCATCAGCAAATATAATCAAGTGTTGAGGGCCACTGCCCATTTAGTCCATGGCTAGCCGGTTAGTGCTCGCTTGGAGCTGTTTGTTTGAGGGATGGTCTCCAAAGTTGCATGCCACAGGGTCCGAACCCCAGAAGGCGCGGGAGATACCATGAAGACCCCATTTAACGATGTACTTCAATTTGAACTTTTGTTCCAGGAGATGAATACATTACCTCGTGAATTCGCAACCCTTCCAAACCATGAATTTGGCGCCGCATCACATTTGTCATGGTGAGGACTACGCAGAATGACCCTGACGCAGTTTATCGTTGTTTTAAATATCGCCATCGGCTACGTATTTTTTTAAATCAGTCGTCATAAGTAATGCCAATGCCCTTAAGGGAATAAAATAAAACGCATACTTTTGGATTGTTCGATGTCCTCATCTAAGGAACTGCTGATTCAGTTGTCTCATGTGTGCTGAAGTATTCGAAACCTTAAGTTCCTTTTGGAACTTCGTTTGGGGAATTTGGTGCTCTATCTGTGCGTACAGCAGTTCCAATAGTTTTGTTGGAGATCTCAAAGCTGTCAACATTTTTTTAGGTGGAAGTCCTACCGACAGCTGCCTAACCCTGGAGAGCAATTCGGACAAGGAGAACCCCCGCCTCTCCGATATCACTCTCAGCGAGGTTAGGCGTACCCTCCATCTCATTTTGCTTTCCATTACTTTACGCCCTTTGGCATTGTTACGCGCCCGATCATTCAATTGAATAATAGTTAACTCCACCTTTCGGCCAATATTTTCGGTACGAATGGCCTAATCTGTAAAATGTTAAATCAATGTTTTCTTCTACGTACCGACCAAAACACATGAGAGCAGAGTTGCACCTAGACGCTGTCGGCCAAGCGGACATGAGGTTGTAGCCCGAAATGTTTGGTCGGCCGGACAGCAATGAATTTAACGCCCTCTAGAGTCTGGATTATAATCCCCCTGATTATATAAACACGGAGTTGGCTAATAATCCCGAACTTGCCATCTCGGCCTTCATTGTTTTGTTTGCCAGCATTTGTTGTACCTTATTACCGTTTGCTGTATGACTGTCTGTGAGGCGCGATTAAACCAGCATGCTGCATTTGTACCGAAATTCGAAAATGTTTCTTTGTTTAGTAGGGCTGTTACATGAATTATCCTGCATCCTGATATCGTGGTACTTCATTCACGTCAAAACACCAGCCGTCTGCAAAGGTCACACCTAGCAAAAATGATTACTGAAGAAGCCTCATTTTTCACATTGATTTTGGACGTCCTTAGAAAATCAAGTATATTTTGTTGGAAAAATGCACATGCATATGTTTCTTTTACAGATTTGGTGAATAATTATGACTTCTTCGAAGGTTATGTTTAGAGGAAGAGTACCTTTCATTTTTTAAAGATTTTTTTCAATTTCCGATTAAGATTTTGGCCGACCTGCGGTATCCCTTGTTTTCTGGGCTGCCAAACTACAAGCTCTATCTTTTCCGTGTAAGAAAAATAAAACATTTCCCTACACTATTGAGAAAATTCCGTAGAGGGCTCTTGCATTTTCCCAGTGCATATATGGAACACATTGTGCACTTAACAAACAGCATTAACAAATGGGCAGATACGATGCTTTACGAGTGAACATTTCGGTTTTTAAAATCTCCTCATTCTAAACTTTTACAGAACCGAAAACGATCGTTTCATAGAGCGGAGAGTTAAAAGAAGGCGTCATCCTCTACCAAACAAGTATAAGGAATAATATTTTGTGTATGTTTTCTACACAATATATCTGAAGTTCAAAAGGCATTAGAAGTTAATGTTAAAGATCATGCTACATAAATAGTAACTTTTTGAAGTGTGTAGTTTTTGAAGGTAGCCGAACATAAGTCCATTTAAAAGCTAGAATCTGTAGGTTAACTGAAATATCTTATACTGTAGCCCAATTCATATGACAACTATACTTCAGTAATCTTTATTTTCAAATCGAAAACGTACTACAGAATTTCCGTTAACATTTAATGGGTAGCACATCTACTCTATCTGTGAACGATCTTTCCTCGCCAGTTAAATACGCCATTGTATATAAATAGCAGTCAATGGCAAATGAGAAAGATTACGCTCCCACGAGAGGGTGTCCTGTCAGATGGACACGAGCTACCAATTTAGCGATAGCAGACGCCCGCCCTCCCTCCCCCCTTCTGCGAGTCAAACAGAGTAGATTAGGCATAACCTGTGCAGCCCTCAAGTGTGCCCAATGTACCGCCGAGGCTGCTGGCCTGGCCTGAAGTATGCAGGTCAACAACCCGATCCCGTCTGCTGGTGCGCCTTACCTATCCCTGTTTCTCAGTTTTCATATACTGCAGACCTCATTCCAGCAATGCAGCCAGTTTCAGTGGTGGTCACCTTTCCTTCCTGGTCGTTGAATGTTCCAACGCCTTGTTTTTTTTTCTAATTCACAATTCTAGGATTACTTGATATCGGCAAACCACCTGACTCAAATTCAACATAATCCATAGGTCAAGCCTTCGCCTCATTGTTGGGGTGCTTAGTAGTGATGTTGGCTGAGGGGACTTACTTTTTGACTCACTTAATTTGTCATTTCACACTTCCCGGAGCGAGTCCCTCCCGGGGTGAGAAAATGTCGCCAATTTTCCCAAGTTCAGATAGATTGCCCTACCAGATAGGCTGTTTTTAATATCTCTCTGTCTGTTGCCCTTATTTATGTGGGCCATTTGTGGGCACTTCTCTCTGTGTGTATGTGTCACATCCCCTAGGCGTTAGCCGGTGACTAATGGACTTCATCACCGCCCCTAGGCGGGCAGTGTGACTGTGTCGCTTGCCTTGGCGCTGGCTTTTTTATGTGTAGACATACGCATTTTGTTCATTTCTTGCCCCTCAAGTACTGCGCGCGCTGAATTCGCTCCCGCCCTTGCCTCTCACTCCTACTTTCCGTTTTAGAGCCACCATGGAGGGTCATTTAACCATGAATCATCAGCCACAACAAAGGTATATATTGTTAGTTAGTAAATCATGCTTTCTCCTCCTTGCTGACTGCTTCTTAACCAACTGGAGGATTAAGACTTAATTTGAGGAAGTCGGCAAGCCTGACCAGATGACTTTTGTCCAAGTTCCCCTTACCTTCCAGGCTGGTCAACTTGATTTCCCTTGTCATGTTGGAATGTCTAGAATTAGATTGTTTGGATTGATAATCACTGGGATGCCCTCCGTGGTGTGAAAAATGGCTCTCACCTATTGGTCTACAGATTTGAGTTCTGCCGGCGCTGTAAACGAGCTGACTGTATAGCAGGTGTGTGTGTCTTCACTTCCGGTACTCAATTAATTCCCATCTCCCTCCTCAGAGAGCGAGAGCGACAGTAATCCAACAGGCAGCCCAGGCTACTTTAGGCTATATTCCAGTATATCCTAGTCGTGATTCATAGGTGGATCTGGTTGACCCAGCAATCCTTGTTCGGTCGAGGGGCACGACAGACTGCTTGAAAGAGTGAAAGCTAAATCTGTACTCTATAAATGCTCGTAACTGTCTAATCAGTAAGCTCGTCATGGCTCCTGGGCGCTAAAATGCGGTTGGAAAAAAAAAACAGACATTCAACAATAACCCGCTTACTAATCTCCCTTCCTTCCGAGAGTGACAGCGCTTGTCAGAAACGGGGAACATTCTGTGACAATGTCACTGTCTGCCGCGGAGTTCCAGATTGAATATCGTCTGTAATTACTGCTTAGTTAGTGTAGCCCTTGTGGTAAACCTCCTTGTTGAGCAATCCTGGATCCCGACTGTAGGGCATAACCCATGTATGGAATGCCTAGATTTCAATTCAACTCAGTCGACCATCGTAGTTGTTAGGGGGTTTGGCAGATTTGCTTAATTCAGCTGAGCCAATTGTGGAAAATTTGCGGCCTCACTGGGAGTCGAACCCATACAGCAGGGAAGGCTTTCGCGCAGCCAACGCTCTACCATTCAACTGCGAGGCTCACCGTGAGCCGTGAATTTAATCACACTCGGGTCGATTCATCCGCCCAACCTACTGCTAGTATGGAATCCACTAATACGGTTACAGTAAGTTAACTGCCTAGGCAGGATTTCCTAAGCAATTCAACTTGTGCCCGGTTCTTTTGCTGTTCTCCGGTCAGCCGGAAAACGGTGGGCGTAGGAGGAGAAAATTACTTAGATTTGTCGAAAATCCTTCTTCTTATAACTTAAAGTGCTCACCAGCATTGCGTGTCTGCGAAACAGTCGGGATGCTCGTCATTTATTGACAAGTTGCGCTGCTCAATTTATAGACGTCATACGCGCTTGCATGCTTTTCAAGCCAGTTTTTTTGTTCAGAAGTGACCAACAACCACTACTTTTACAAAGATGACTTATATGAACCTCTAAACAGAACATTACAACAGGAACCGCCTTTAAAAAAGGTAACTTAGCACCAAATTCAAAAGAAATTAGGGTTAATTCGAAGGTTAGGGTTAACTATAGTGTTTTGTCCCTTGACTTCTCTGACTGTATCCAGCAGTCACGCGTACGCCAAAGCCAGTGACCGCGTTCGACCCTGTTCCCACCCGCCCTCACGGCGGCCAAGGTCTGCTACACCAAACCTCCCTACGATGGATCTATCTCCCCTCCTCTACATCTCGGTTTTTGACGACGGAGCAGCCCCTCCCGACCACGCTGCCCCGACGTCCCCTCCTCGCCGCCGAGATTGGGGCCAACCCGGCGGGGCTCCTGATCCAACAAGGGCTACTAGCCAGCCATACTATTAAGAGAAATAGTAACATATAAATACACCAACCTCAACAATGGATATTCCAAGTCAAGAGCAAAGGGAGTCGGTCAAAGGGGCATGGCTTTGGTTTTATTGGATTCCAGGAGGCAGTTCCTGTGGGCTCCCATTGGTCTGAAAACACCAACGTCCAAGGGGAGGGCGGACTTGAACAGAAGCAATGCCGTACCGGCAAGGGAGAGAGTTGCAAGCGTTTGAAGTCAGTGGTGGTGGGGTGGCTTGACGAATGGTTCTCGGAGTATCCGCGGGCGCTGAGACAAAAGGGGGAACCGACAGCTGGGTCGACACCGCCGTGTCCCGTCAGGGTGGTCGCTATGTGAAATGAAGTTTGCAATGTGAAAATGTGACCAAAGGGCAGAGACCGGGGGGGGGGGGGGAGTATTCACTCATGTTCATTTGAGTGAGGGAGAGTGGCCAGCGTTCTAGGAGGCAGGGGGACAGCGTTCAGAAGAGTGTAAAAAAGCGTTTTTTGGTCGGACGAGGGTCTCGTAGGAGAAGAGATGTGGAGAATTCCAAACTTGTTCGGTTGGAAATAACATATAGCTTTTTTAATTACGGTAGAATTAGGATTAAGAGTGGGTCTAGTTTTAGGGTTAGCACTCGGACAAAATTATACTTCCTGTTAGTATGCACAAAACACCCCCGATCTGCGACCGGCTACACACCGAGCTCGATGGCTCAATGGTTAGGACGTCTGCCCCTGACCGGCGAGGCGCGAGTTCGAAACTCCGGTGCGGCGGCAATTTCAGCTGCTACACCAGGGTTGGCTGCCCGTGGCTGATGAAGGCCCATAGCCCGAAATAGCTATATCACGGTTGCCAGTGTCTGCCGGAATACTCCTATAAAAACACTTTTATTACTTGGTCAGGACGTTCCTAATCACGTGCCCCATAAGTAATATTTAGCATTATTCTTACTGCTGTTGTACGCCTTCCAGTCTAGCCCCCTCCACCCCCGCACTCTTCCGTATCCTTTTTTATTAATAAGTGAGCTACTCGGAAGGATGTTGCTTGATTCTTATAAAGAAGTGTGTGCTGCACCATATTCGCCCCTTTTACCCAACGGCTTGGTAGAGCGGAATGCGTGGACCTGCGACCGGTTTGGCAGATCCCACGCGTACTCGCAGCACTGTCGTTTCATTAACACCTGATCCTCCTCCTCCTCCCCCGCCATCGTTTAACCTCCCCTCTGCACTGCCCTTTCAGCGTTCATCTCTCGATACGGATGGGGACGTCTGGGTAGAGACCGCCAAGCGGTCCTCTCGATCGCAGCACACAGACAAATCCTCTCCCCTCAGCTCTCCAATGGAGAACAAACCCTTCCCGAGGCCGGCTGCGGGCGATGCTGTCACCAAGGCCAGCCGGCCACCTTCACCACCCTCTGCTTCAGTGGCCTTTGAGGGCGGTGGTGAGGAGCCTTCCGTAGGTTTTGCGTTCTAGAGATCGTGACGATTGCTCAGTAGTATTGGCGGTCGCCTAGCCATTCAGGGTGATCTAGCATAATTTTGCCAGGTAGAGAAAGAGAGAGGGGGAAAGAGATGCGCTTTATTTTGAAAACGTTACTCCGAAATTTTCAGTAAAAACTTTCTCCATTCACTGTAAATAAAATTTGGCTCACAAACCTTATAACACCAAGAGATTACCAAGCATGCATAATGGTCGAGCACTGCAATTGCCAACGTCGTGACGAATCATCCTTGAGTAAGTTGCAAAAGTTAGGCCAAGTTGGACTTCTTTCAAAACGGGGCTAGCGTCATGCGCTATGGGCCAAAGAACTCTAACAGTCGGTGTATAATGGGCGCAATAGTCCAACCAACCTGCACATAAGAAATTTGCATATGAATGGA
>JAYGXS010002000.1:0-11651 GCA_036362985.1 Ligula intestinalis | reverse complement strand
AGTTTAATCACACTTTGAGCCAATCTACCCTTCCAACCTACTGAAATCCGCAAATTCTGATCCAGTAAGCTGAGTGCCCAAGCAGGATTCTTTAGGCAAACCAGCTAGCCTTCCGTTGCTGGAGTAGATTTGAATCTCCCCAAGGCCTTCGAGTTTTTAAAAATTGAGTCAAATGAATCGTTCAAACCTGCCAACACCTCCCCCTACTGCTGTTAGGGTTAACAATCCTAGCCTTAACCCCTATAGACCCGTAGCTCAATGGTAGAGTTTTACGCTCCATGACCAGAGGGTCGCGAGTTAGTGCCTCCAGTAGTGCACCACTTGGGGTTGGGTATGACTGGCTGGTGACGGCAAATATGCCAGAAATGGCCATTCCGGTCTCCCGTCTGTCTTTGTCGGTTCCACTTCATCATATTCTGTTAGTCACTGTGAGATTGCCTCCGAGAGCTCTAAAGTGAGCTCCAGGGAAGAAACGGAACATATGTATTGCTTCACCTGATCCGTGAGTCCCACATGATCATATAAATATATATAACTATAGGATTACCCAGAAAATGTATTGTCCCTACAGAATTGTCAGCACGATGGAAGAGTGCATGTTAACTTAATAGCTACTTGTCCCTGAATGCCACACAGCTGATACATATGAACAAACGCTAGACAGCTAGAAAACAGCCTGATTAGACTAGCTCATCGAGTTAGACCTTCATTTATAGTTTTCGGTAACAAAAACGTATGACTTTGGCTCATGCAAGTATTTATCTAACATTAAATGAATGAATCGAGTTATGTTCTAACCGGGCAGTATAGTCCTCTCATTGCCCCGGGAAATGGCGGTCAGAAGTGTGATTTTAAAAAAAGGCCGACTACAGCGAAAACTTGACAAATTGATCCTGAACCATTTAAAAACTAGGGGTAATAAATTGACTTTCGGCATAGTGACCACGCCTAAAGTAACGAGCCACTATTGAGAATTACACCTTTTCAAATGGTGGCGCTATTTGGGGTTGGAAAAACTGTGTAACTGATCAGTCGAACTGTGGTGCCAAACACCAGTTCTGTTACTTAACACGTAATAGCCGTCTTCATGGAGGAGCGAGAGCAAGAAAGTGAAGGTGATCAGTCTAGTTTTATGTAGCCTCTGTGGGGCGTAGACAGTCTTTCGGCTGATAGTATTGCCGACAAGGACAAAAGAGACTGGAATTATCCCTTCTGGCTTATTAGCCGTCATCAGCCAGTCATACCTAGACCCAAATGGTGCACTGCTCGAGACTCGAACTCACGATCTTTTGATCAGAGACTAGTGTTCCAACCCTCGAGCCACGAGCTCGTTGGCTTGCCGGTTTAGGTCGGGAGATATTGAAGTATATTGTGTCTTTTCTCCTAGCGCGACAAAGCTTCGGTTTTGGATTCGGGCTTTACAAGTTGTCTTATTTTCCCATTTTATTTGTGTACTTTGTCTTCTCACGACAGGATTACTAGGGTGAGACCGCCGAATTAGCATTCTACTTTTTGAGCCAGCACTTGCTCGGTCAGCTATTTAAATTACACCTGACCGTCTATCCACAGGTTGACCCTTGCAGCCGACGCGGTTCGTCACTGCGCGCCGGTGTGAATACCGTGGCTGGCAAAAATAAGACAGCCAGTCTATGTGTAGGATATCAACGTTGACCCTCACATTTGTAGTGTCCCCACTTCATGCGCAACGCACTCGCCAATCGCGGCTGCTAGCAAGTGCGCACGCACCAGTGTCGGCCTATCCCAATCCAGTCTGGCCCATCATCTCCCTGCGGCTGACTCATACATGACTGCGCTGTGGACGCTATGATTACTCCCACGCTCTCTAGGTGTGATCGTGCATTCGTCAGACTGCCAACTTCCTCTAAACTATTCTCATCTACCTCTGTACAGAATATACTATTCCTCCCACCTTGGCTGATGGACTGCAGCCAAACTATTCACATCAAATTTCGGTCTGTGTCTATGCACCGTGGAATATCTTGATTAACTCCAAGTTAGGGATTAATTTAGGAGGATATCAAAAAGCTGTTGGTTGACCAGTAATTTGGAGATATACTCCAAATTTTTAATTGCTCCAGAAGGTCCTATCTACAGGTTTTATATTTTCCCAGAAACAATTTTGCATAATTATGTGCCTTTTTATAAGTAAATCATCGGGTAGTCGGCCAATCCTGTAAAAAGGAGAGCAACATTAATAAGCTCAAAATAAATTTAACTATGTTGTATATTCAGCGGGACAGGGACATTCTTCTGTGGCCTTGGGAGTTCGTTCCAGCTAAAGGTCGAATGAACTTTATTCAACTGTCTAACGTAGCATAGGGGTTGTGCTGCATTTCTGACTTTTTCAGCTGTAGGAATCCGTCGCCCAGAGCAACTGCACTGACTCCTGCTATCGTTCGTGCGCTGAGCTTCACTCGCTGAGCACTATTGCTCTGTTGCACACTTGATGTCAACTCACCGCGTTTACGCTGTAGGCAATCGATATTCCTGCCTCATTTGATTGGCGGCAGCCGATTGATTATTCATTGCATAGCCTAAACTTCTCACCTCCCCACTTTGCACCTGCACGGCTGGCTTTCGAACGCGGCGCGACTGTACAGCTTTTTGAGCAGTAAAGTTGTTCGAGTTCAATCAGTCTTCCCAGACTTGTTATTTGGGTGTCGAGACAGCAATTAGCTCTCAATGCAGCCACCGGCTCAGGATCAGGGACTCCGTCCAATTCGTCGGGTAAATTGCGCTTTTAATGCCGTCCTGTGATATTTTGCCAGGTGGATAAGAAGACTGCTTCATCGATTCTTAGATTAAGATTCATTGAAGGTTGTCGTAGACGAAGCAGTTTCGTTTACATTCGTAGGGACTAAAGGTTGTAGCATACCAGCGTCCTTGTGGTGCTAATTGTTACTTCTGCCCCGGCCTATCACATTTCAAATAGAGATGAATATGTCTGTTCCTGGTTCTTGCTACAAAGAGGCAGAAAATGCCATCATTGGAACTGAAAATTAACTAACCTAAGTTCTCGGAATAGCACAGGAACGATAGTTTAGAATCTCGAGAGTTGCCACCCCTGGGATTGGGTATGAGTAGCTGATGGCGGTTAGTGGGCGCTCCAGTCTCCCCTTGTCTTTGCGGTTTCGCCTAAACATATGTCATTGTTTATTCCGGCTGCGCGAGACGATAGACCGGCCGTGTCTGACCTTGGCGCGGCCTGCCGACCGCCTCTTCATCGTACGGAAACCGTGCGAGTCCCCTGGGGTTTAAAAGTGGACAGAACCGTCCGACCACATGAGTGTGACGCATAGTGTATCAGGGGCATGCCCAGCTGTCGATTTACGAAGTTGGTATCCGGTGTGCTCAGGCCGCCTGCAGGTCTCGTCTTGCCTTTTGGTCGGTCTGTCGACGTCACTGCCCGTGGTCCAGCGAAGACAAAGCCCCGGGGGAAATTTGTTTTGGTCGCCAGTAGTTAAGCTCCCCCTATTTAATCTTGATTGGCTCAAGCATGACAGAGGGCAGCGTAAATCAACATTCCGAACAGTCTGCTTATCGCTCGTGCAGACTGAGAAAACAGTCAGCTGCCACTACCTCTGGGGAAGTGTGCAGCTTATCGGTCCTTAATTTGAGATTTCTCAATGAAGACTGTTTTATTCGAGCTGGACATAGGAGAATTCATTCCGCATTTTAAAGGGAAGGCCAGTCGATTGACCACGAACAATATTTTTGCTCCAAAGCAGTCAACCTATTTGTGCATAGATTCGGCTTTACGGCTGTGCTTTTTAGGTTTCTGGAAGTTTTTGTGGGGCTCCTATTGCGCATGTCGGCTCGGTAAGATTAGTCTCTTATCTTCCTCCTATGCACCAAGCATTTCTTGGGCCTGCTTATTCGTGAACTCTTATGCTAGAATTTTAAATCGTGTCATGCATGATTTAACTTCTTAGACGTCCTCCTAAGACAGAAGGCTGACATTACAATCCGAAGGAGCGTTTATCGAAAGAAGACCTTGTCTGGCCAATATAAACATTTTAGCAGTTTCGTATTCATCCAACAGAACCGTAATCTAGTTCGCTGATTGGCACACAGGACTAGAAAACTTTGCTCAGCCGACATTATTGAGGAGGAGCTTAAGGTAATCCAGGACCTGCTTCGCGAGTACGGGTATCCTAGGGGATTCATTACAAAGAACATGATAACGAGACAATTAAAACCCACCATGCTTACTGTGGAAAATAAAAGGCCATTCGTCAAATTCCTCTTGCAAAGGGATGCAGCAAGGGGACTCCCAAGAAGACGCCTTGACCAAGTCGTGTCACGGAGGTTCCTAACAGCGAGAGTTTGGATATTATTGTCAACCAACCCGGTCTTGAACGGGGAAGATAAATGTTATGGAGACGCGAACGGTGACGCACTCAGGGCCCAGAGTTGGCAGTGCACCCCAGATCAGCCATGCCGGCAGACCGGCCGTGCGCGGCGTGAGCACACGTGACGCCCGCCCCCGCGTGCACTGCGATGTTCCAGAACGTGTCGCGGCGTGGGAACCACGCCAGAACCACCCCGCTCGTCCGGGAACAGTCTAGAAGGACCAGCGCCTTATAAAGGGCTGTACTGGACGCGCCGATACAACCTTCTGCTGTCTCTGTGTTAGCCTGAATAAAGACTCTCACGATCAGACCGGCTTTGCCTTCTTTCACTTACTAGTCCTGGGGACATAACAACTGGCGACGCGGCTGAACGAACAGCATGATCAGCCAAGAACAGATGAAAGAAACGCTAAAAGAAGTACTGGATGCCCAGCGGGAAAGCATTATAGCACTTATCAAAGGTATGCAAGGAAATTGGGGGCCAGTCTCCACAGACAGCAAACGAAAACAGTTCAGAAGACGAAGATGCGATCACTGGAACAAGAGTTTTATTTGCCTTTCTCAATTAGATCAGAGAACAGAAATGACGGTCCAAGAGTTAGCAGAGGAGTGCGTTCGCATTATGAATATCAAAACCGACACTCGGCTGATCGGGGACACAAGCAACTTACCAGTGCGCGTGTACGAAGCAAAATCCAGCAAATCTAGGGAGAATTATAGCTACCCAAGGAAACCAAAAAGAGCCTATTGGAAATGTGGAGGATGGCATTTTGTATCCGATTGCCCTTATCGCAGTAGAAAGTGTTACAAGTGCTCCCAACTCGGTCATAAGGCAACCCATTGTCGCGCCAAATCTCTCAGTCCAAGAAAGAGCTGTAAGGCCATAACTCAAAGTGAATCACAGGTCCTCAGTTGCGAAGACAGCAAATATTTGACGGTCAGTCTAGATGGAGAACCTATTAAGTTGCAGGTTGACACAGCGTCAGACCTTACGATAATTAGTAAAGGCATGTGGGAGGCCCTGGGAGCGCCAGAACTGAAGCCAACGACCGCCCGTGCCTGTGCATCAAATAATACACAAATGTTTTTTGAGGGTGTTTTCCAGGCCACTATCGCTTTCGAGGAAAAGGCCTGTCTGTCTGACATTTATGTATCGAAGTCGAACACTGATCTCCTTGGAAATAAGACTATATCCCAACTGGGTCTCTGGAATCGGCCATTCCAGGAGATATGCTGTGCGGTAACCATTACAGAAGAGGACCTGAAGCAGAAGTATGCCGAGCAGATGAAGATGTCAGCCGGAACGTGTACAAAGACTACAGTAAGCTTGAGGGTAAAGCCTGGGAAAAAGCCAGTCTTTAGACAGAGTAGACGCGTCCCATTTGCCGTACAAACAGCGGTCGAGGAAGAACTGGAGTGGTTGCAGCAGAAAGGCATAATCTGTCCCACAAATTATTCAGCATGGGCTGCTCCCGTTGTCGCCGTAAAGAAGCCTAACGGTAGGATAAGACTATGCGCAGACTACTCGACCGGGCTGAATGACGCATTGGAAGACTATCACTACCCCTTGCCGACTGTAGAACACATTTTTGCCACCCTGAATGGAGGGAAAGTTTTCGCGAGGATTGACCTTTCAGAGGCGTACCTACAGTTACCAGTTGATGAAGTAGCGCAGGGAATGCTGACGATTAACACACATAAGGGGTTGTTCAAATATACCCGCCTCAATTATGGCGGCAAGACGGCACCTAGTATTTTTCAGCAGTTAATGGACACCATGCTTACAAATATCCCTGGAACTGTGGCATATCTGGATGACATTTTGGTTGTCGGTCGTACGGACGAGGAGTTGCTCGAGAGACTTGACAAGGTCATGGAAAATCTCATTGACTATGGCCTTAAAAATCAACATAGAAAAGAGTGGGTTCCTGCAAAAATAAATTCACTACTTGGGTTTTGTGGTAAGCGAGGCAGGACGATCACCCGATCCAGAGAGATTTGCCGCATTTAAGAATGTGAAAGTACCTAAAAAATGTTCGACAGCTACAAGCATTTATGGGTCTGGTCAGCTACTACTCCCCATTCATTGCGGGACTACGTAGTTTAAAGCCACCGTTAAACCGGCTACTTTGTAAAGATGTGAAATTTGAGTGGTCCCCTGACTGTCAAGACGCCTTTGACAAAATAAAGGCGAAAATTAGTGAGTCGACTGTGCTCTCACATTTCGAAGCCGACAAAGAAACGATAGTACAGGCGGATGCATCTGAATATGGGCTAGGCGGCGTCCTTCTTCAGAAAGGTACCGATGGAAATATCCTGCCCTTGATGCCTGCCGCCCGGTCACTCACAAAAGCAGAAAGAAACTATAGTCAAATCGAGAAAGAGGCCCTGGCACTTATCTTCGCAGTACAGAAGTTTCATCAATTCATTTACGGAAGACACTTTACGCTTCACACCGATCACCAACCACTTAACTTTTTATTTGGCACGAATCGTGGTGTGCCGCAGTATGCGGCCAAGAGGATACAACGATGGAGTACTATTCTCCTGAGTTATGACTTCACAATCCAGTACGTGCCCACTCAGAAATTTGGAGCTCCAGACGCTTTATCACGACTGAGTGGAGGTGACGAACACCAGGAAGACATTGTGGTCGCAAGCACTTTGATAGAAGACGACGACGAGTTTCGAAGTGTTATCCGACAGCTACCTCTCACAGCCGAACACATCAGGGCAACCACTGCAGCAGATCCTTTATTATGTCAGGTAAAGGACTTTATACGGACGGGTTGGCTCAGGGAAGACAAGATACACCCAGCCATAAAGCCCTTCAGAAACCGGAAGGATCATTTGTATATAACCGAAGAGTGCATCATGTATGACGGCAGAGTGGTGATCCCAGCTAGACATAAACAACAGGTTTTACGAGAACTCCACGCCGGACATCAAGGCATGACCCGTATGAAACAACTGGCCCGGAGGTACGTATATTGGCCAGGAATTGATGACGATGTAGAATCCTTCGTGCGAATTTGCGGCCCGTGCGCACGTGAGGCTAAAAATCCCCCAAAAGTACAACCTGTGCCATGGCCAGAGGTGATAAGACCGTGGAGTCGAGTTCACATGGACTTCGCCGGCCAATTCTTCAACCGAATGTTTCTGGTAGTAGTAGATGCGTGGTCGAAGTGGCTGGAGGTTTTCGATGTTGCAGCAGCTACCGCGGAGGTCACAGTAAAAAGGGTGGAAGAGCTTATCTCTAGATATGGCATTCCTAAGGAGATTGTGACCGATAATGGCAACCAGTTTACATCATCGCTGTTCCAACAGTTATGCCAAAAATGGGGAGTTCAACATGGAACGTCACCGCCCTTTCATCCCCAATCGAACGGGCAGGCAGAACGGTTTGTGGACACCTTCAAGAGAGCGATGAGGAAAATGTGGGCCGCTGGGATGAAAATGGACTACGTGAACACGTTTCTCCTAGCGTACAGAACTACTCCGAGAGGAGATCTGGGTTTTCAAACACCAGCAGAGCGGTTTTTGGGTCGACAACCCGATGTACGGCTGCAGTACTTCAAACCCGAAGATCGGCCACGCAGCCCGCCCAAACAGTACTTTCGCGGGGGAGAAGATGTGTTTGCCCGAAATTACAAGCCCGGCGAGAAACCATGGATGGAGGGCGTTGTCAGAAAGGTGAGAGGCGTCGTTTTTGAGGTCGAAACGGCAGCAGGAAGAATCAAATGGCACGCAAATCAACTGAGACGCAGAGTCTCCTCGGGTGGCCAAATAGCACTCGATGTGTTATGTGATACTTTGGAGGTCCCGACACCCAGGGTAGAGACAAAGTCGTCACCACTGCCTATCCGAAAAAGTCATCGAAAAGTTCAACGGCCTAAACACCTCGTCGTGGATCCAAGCAGGAAGAACTATGAGGTCCATCTTTCAAAAGAGGGAGGTGTTATGGAGACGCGAATGGTGACGCACTCAGGGCCCAGAGTTGGCAGTGCACCCCAGATAAGCCATGCCGGCAGACCGGCCGCGCGCGGCGTGAGCACACGTGACGCCCGCCCCCGCGTGCACTGCGATGTTCTAGAGCCTGTCGCGGCGTGGGAACCACGCCAGAACCACCCCGCTCGTCCGGGAACAGTCTAGAAGGACCAGCGCCTTATAAAGGGCTGTACTGGACGCGCTGATTCATCCTTCTGCTGTCTCTGTGTAAGCCTGAATAAAGACACTCACGATCAGATCGGCTTTGCTTTCTTCCACTTACTAGTCCTGGGGACATAACAGTAAAGATAGGCTGCCAGCTCAGACAAGCTCCGTATGCATTTATTCATTTAACTTGCCCCCCCCCCCCCCCCCTCTGTGGAGCAGTTTATATTGATCGCACGAATCGGCGCTTATCCAGAAAAATAAGGGAGCGCCTCCTGACATGGCTGAGAAAAGGTCAAGTCAGGAACATAAAGAGCGCCATTCTGGCGCAGATGGTTGATTCCGGACATCGTGTGAAACCGAACAAAGCCTTTCGGGTGATTTATAAGGTCCCACCAAACTACCCTAGGTCCCTGGATCAGCGTCTGCTAGCAACAACAGAAGCAGCCACTGTCAGGTTGAGGAAGTTGGTCATGTGTGCGGAGAAGAATCTGCAAGCTACGCGCTTAGTATGGCTAACTGCACTCTATCGCGCCCTATCCTTCCTTCCCCCTCCCCCTGGGCCGGCGCCAACACAGCCCCCCCCTTTCCCTTATCAGCCCCTATTCCCACAATGCACCTTTATGATAAGACGAACATTATTGACTGCATGGTTAACCTGGACCCCTTTCACAGTTGCTCTTCTGATTTAAATCGATATTTATGCATCGATCCTCTTCGAGCTTGCCGCATAGTGCGAAGGAAAATTTCGACTTTAATCCAAAAGCTGCGAGGAAAACAAAGTCCGTACTGCTTGAAGTCTTCCCAGTTGATAAGTCATCATACCTACAGGATAAGTATTCCACATGAAGCATCACCTGACTTCTGAGCAGTCATTTCAACCACGATCACTTACACTGAATTATAGTGATGAAAGGTTTTGCAGGGGGTGACAACTCTCTCTCTCTCGCTCTCTGCCCGTTTCCATCTTAAGGGTGTTGCGATCTACTGTAACCACAAACGCTGAGATTGTTCCGTCCAATGAAAGTAGATAGGGAACGATTTATTGGACACACGGAGCAAGTTACCGTGGGTTGACTGTTTGCTTACGTGTGAACCGTACGGGAGCGTGTGATCGGCGGAGCGATGTTTACGCGATTGTCAGCGGGCGGAGGTTAGGGTTGGGTTTGTGATTGGTTAGGTCAAAGGCGCAGTCAGGGGACATAAACACAAAATAGACCATAGGCGACATGACAGGCTGGCCGATACGCGTAAGACAGTGTTGTCCGCACGCGTGACTGTGAACAAGTTGAGGTCAACTCTGTCTTACCCCGAAATCGGGTTTGCTAGACCTGAGCCTAGAACCCGCGTTCCATGGTCGTCGAGCGTTATTAAGTCTAACACTTTACAAATCGTTAAAATAGGGATTACTAACTGCGTTTACAGTGTGTTTGCCTGTCGGTCGCTGTGCGCCTACCGGTGAGGGCTCTACGTTGAATCCCATGGCACATTGGGAATACCAAATCCTGTAACCCGACCGATGAACACAAACGCATATTGCTTGAGGGTTGAGTTGTAGGATGCGAGCCACTTATCGAGTCGAAGGAGCTGTAGTGGCCTTGTTGCAGCCACTTGCAACCCAAGACCAATCGCTGACGCATGCCGCCTTTGGCCTGCCTGCCCGCCTACCGCTAGGCTAGGCGCTGACTGTCCTCGACCGACGCGCACATACTCCTCAACGCGAACGTGCGCTCAGGCTAGCCAGCGTTAGCTAACCTCAAGGTCATGCGCACGCGCTAATCTAGACATCAGCACCCCCATTGGCCCCTGGGACAAGGCATTCGCCGGCGATTCCTGATACTCTAGTGACTCCGGAATTGACGCCCTAGCAGCCGGACTGCGGTCATCCGCGAGTCAACACTCTTCCCAAGATTTCTCCTAAGGAACCGGGCCTCAAAGATTGTAGGTGTTAGGGTTAACCGCCTTAGCCTTAACTCCTATAGAGCCAGCGGTTTCGTATTTAGGCATCGCCTGTGGTGTCGAGCAGACAGTAGGTTTAAACAGTTCGTCAGTTACCGACTTTCGATTTGTGCCTCTCCTGGTCATATCGAATACCATCTCAATCAAACCAGAGGAGGAACTCAGAGGTGCGACAAAAACGTATAATAGTAGGAATGAATAGCGGGAACAGGTCGCAAGGGGCCAAAGGGAGGCACTAAGATTGGAAAACTGTTCAGGGTAGGCGAAAAATGGGGTAAAAGGGAAAGCACCAACAATGTCACGGACACTCGTCGGTAGGCGTCACCTCTGTAGGGGATCTTGACGCCACTGCTACCAGACGAAACTGACGCGCAACTGAGGCGCACCCAAATGCACGCACAATGTCTCCCCTATTCTGGCCTCAACCCACAGTGCCTTGACCTCAATCGGTCTGGACAAAGCTCCAGGTCGATGCTATCGCCAGATGCACTTACTAAGGCATCCATGCCGGTTCGCCCACGTGTGGTCCAACCAATGACCTTCACGGACGTGTGCTCCGATAGTCAACTCTCTCGCAACGTATTCTTCTGTCCTTCTGCAGAATAAACTATTCCTAACAATCTGGCCTTCCTAAGACTTCTCCCATCTCCCAAGGAACTGGGCCTGTAAGATTGTAGGTGTTAGGGTTAATCGTCTTAGCCTTAACTCCTATACCTCCACAGGTCCCGTTTTCTGCTCCAATGGCTCGCCCTCGTCTACAACTGCAACAAGGGGAAGGAAATTGAGACTCGCGGGGCTTCTACACACTCGCTCGCCGCTCCCACCTCCGTTTCCGGTGTAAAGATAAAGTCCATAAGACCGGTCTAACGGCTGTACCGATGGAGTCGAGGACGCTATGATGATGATTTCTGACATATTTACCGTCCTCAGCCAACTTTGTTCGTAAGTCCTCTCCATATGGCTTGGTTATATCGATAGGGGTAGGGGGTTGGCATTTTTGAATCACTCATTTTACGCAGCTGTGGTAAACTCAGCGGCTCGGTGGGATTCGAACCCACACCAAAAAGGTGAAGGCCTTAGGAGAGCCAACGCTCTAGCCAACAGAGCTACGAGGCTCCTCGTGAGTTTAATCACACTTTGAGCCAATCTACCCTTCCAACCTACTGA
>JAYGXS010001999.1:0-11656 GCA_036362985.1 Ligula intestinalis | reverse complement strand
CCGTTGACCGAACGTGGCGATAGAAGTGTTGTTCGCAGCCTGCAGTGTAAACTGCGATGGCTGGAGATGATGACGACGACGGGGCCATACAACGCTAACCTCTGCACCTGTGTCGATCAAGAAACGGAACCCTGTGGACTTGTCGGTCACGTAAAACAGGCGACTGTGTCGCGAGTGGCCAGCACCAGTCGTCGCCATTACTGGCTGGCGGCGCCGTTTCCCGAACGTGAACGTCGAGCATAAGAACAAGGCGGGACGCAATTAATAGCATCCGGGCCGAATGTTCGTTGGTACCAGCAGACTTTGTCGTCTGCACGCTCTTTTGAGTTATAGCGGTTGCGGCTTGTAGAGGGACGACCGGTTTGAAGCCGGTTGAGTGTGGAACACATCGTGCTCACTTGAGAGCACAATAACCTGACAGTATCTTTAAGATCCTGCAGGTCGTCATCTCTGTGGTCTGTAACGTCTCGAATCGGTTGAGTGGGTGAAGTAGACCGCGGGGATGAGGTACCAAGCGATTGAGTGGACTTTCGTTGTGTACGGCTGTCAGGTTTACGGTCGGATCGTGAGGCCGAAACCTGGGAGATGGCATGCTGAGGTACTGAGGTCGAGGCTTGGTTTACAGCGTACGAACTAGTACCGAGGTAACATTGTTAGATGCGGTCTGCGTGCTCCGCGAGTTTGTTCAGCGGAACATCATCATCGAGTAGGGCGAGTACTTGTTGCATTGGATGGGGTAATTTATCCATCCAAATGTGACGAAAAATAGAATCATCTAAGGTGCGACCAGCAAGCAGGTGACGCATGTGGCGCATTAGAGCGGAGGGGGTTTGGTCGCCAAGCTCGACGTTTCTGAGGAGTTGGCGAAGCTTGCTGTCGGCAGATTGCGCCGTACGTTCGAGAATAGCCTTTTTTAAGCTAGAGTAAGGTTTGACTTTAGGGATAGGATCGAGGAGATCCTGAACGGCGAAAGCGATGTCGAACGGTAAGTACTGCACGACGTACGCGTAACGTGGACGCTCGCCAGTAATCTGACGTGAGGCGAAAACAGCTTCGATCAGTTTGAACCAGACTGTCGGGTCGCGCACTTCGTAAGGGGGAAGCTTAATAGATATCTGAAAAGCCTGAGGCTCGTCGTGAGCAGATGGTGCACACGAGTTGTTAGAACCTGCATCATCTTCGTCGCAATCGTGAACTTGGTGGTATTCGTCGCCCATGGTGAAAAACTTATGAACGGCAGATTCAAAAGGAAAAAAAACAGGTGAATGGAATAAATAATAAGACGTGGATAACAATAGAAACGGGGTCACCAAATTTGTAGGGTCTTTATCACTACAAATATACAAAACGTCTTAGCAAATACGCAATGGAAGACTTTCGAGGGTAGACTAACTGCTAATAAGGGATTTACTAGACTATTCTAGTGGAAAAGTCGTAAAATCCAGTAAAGAGATTGATGGTGAAGATTAGAAATGATACAACTCACTTACATCCTTCACGATCCTAGTCGGCAGTAGTCAAGTAGTCGACTTGCCAAAGGATAACTTTGCGAGGACTGGGATCCCAGTTTGTTGGGCTGCGAGTTGCAAAAATGGAGAGAAAACTCGTTTGCAAATTGTCGCTGGATTCTCCTGGAGCCCGAAAGTGATCACCAGAGAGGTGTCGTTGAAGGGCAAAATAAACAGCGGCAGGTGAGGAGAGAGTTGAGCCGTGGAGGGTGATTAGCAAGATAGTTGCTAGCACGCGTCAAAACTGAAAGTGTGTGCGTGTGTTGTATTTAGTTTTTAACAAAATTGGTTATTGATAAATTTAAACAACACATAAGTAGGGCCAAGAGCCCACACCTTCCGCTTCTTTCTACGGCAAAGGCTAGTGCTAGTCGTACCTATCATGCTTATGATCTCGCAAACATTAGCTTAATCAACAATTTTCTTGGCTCATTAGACTGGCAGAGTCTCTCCACCATCAACGACTTTGCCTATCTTGCTGAACTCATGTTGGTCGTTTCTAATAAAATGCTGGAATTTGTGCCCACTAAAATTGCGAAACCCTACGCACCAGAATCGACCGTCCCTCATTTTCTTTTGCCCCGACTAAAGAAATTGAGGAAGCAGCTGAAAGATCGATCTAGTAATTCGCTGTCTGTGCATCTGAGGATCGCCGAGGTCTTCAAATTAGCGTCCAAGATTCGTCTTGCGCGTGACCAGCACAGGGAATCTTGCGCCCTGAGCGAGTCAAACTCTGCGAAATCGGTTGCACAACTGTTTCGTCGTAGGTCTTCCGCAAAACGAGGAATTGAAATACACCCATTTCTTAATGAAGATAAAGCATTTGTACTCGATGAGTCTGACAAGGCTGAATTGTTGATTGCTTTCTTTGCATAGCATTTTACGACAGAATCCAAACCGGTCCCGTCGTTTCAACCATACTCAGACAATACTCTCGGGAACATTGATTTCTCCAAAGAATTAATTCAAAAGCATTAACTTCGTCTAAAAAACTCATACTCTTCGGGAATTTACGGTATTCCCAACTCAGTTATCAAAAGAGTGTCGACCTTTCCCAAATTACTAAGCCATATATGTTCAGTCTAGCTCTCAAATGGTTTCTTTCCTAATACTTGGAAGACATCCATTATTCTTCCAGTCTTTAAGTCAGGATCTCGTTCGGACATAAATAATTACCGCAGTGTTCATAAAACCCCGGCATTATCCAAACTTCTGGAAAGGATAATTTTTAATCAAATTCTCGATTTTTGCTTAGAAAACAAGCTTTTAAGCGACTCGCAGCATGGTTTTCTACCCGGGCGATCATGCGAGACATGTCACTTAGCTTTTCTTTACCACGTCACTTCCCTCCGTAACGAGCGGCAATCCGTAGTTGTTATCTTTTTTGACCTGAGCAAAGCCTTTGACAAGGTACCGCACAGACGGCTTCTGGTAAAATTGGAAGCCATTGGCATCCGTCCCCCTCTCCTCGACTTGACATATGTATGTATATGTATATTTTAAGGGTAACAGGCAAGAAATGCCCTAGAGGACCCTATAAATGTAACGCAAACAGGTTATTCTTGCAGTTAATGTGCAGTCGGGGGGAGCACATATGATATCATAACAGAATTTTGAGTGAATTTTCACGGAAAAGGATGATAACGGTCTAAAGCCAGAAAAATTGTTCACAGTGCTGGCAGTAGGAAATCGTGTTGTAAAAGTCGCCTTTTGTCAAATTAAATCACATCAAGTCCTCTTTTAAATTCCGCAATTGTGTCAGCGGAAACCGTCTCGCTTGGTAGCAAGTTCCAAGGCCAGACCACGCGTTGACTGAAGAAATATTTTCGGAGGTCTAATCGGGTGCGTTCGTTTGTGACCTTGTAAGGATGGCCACGCATGTGAGTAGTGGTGGCTAATTGGAAGAAATCCTCCAATTTTAGGGAGGAAATGTGGCCCCGGATTATCCGGAATGTCCAGAGCAGGCTGCACTGAACGTTCCTGTAAGACAAAGGAAAACGGTCAAGTTTTATCAATCTCTCCTGATATGGTAAGTCCCTGAGACCGTCGACCATCTTTGTCACCCTGCGTTGCACTTGTTCATCGGCTCCTACATGTCTAACCGCAGCCAGTAGCTCTTAGTAGGTACTAGTTACTCCACTGCTCAGCTGATGACAAGTGGCGTTTTGCAAGGCACTGTATTAGGTCCTTTACTCTTCATTCTATATATAAATGAAATGTCGACTGTTCTAAAAAATTCACACAATCTCATTTATGCAGATGACCTCAAATGAATAAACTCATTTTCTAAGGACACAGCCAATCTATGTGTTGATAAAATAAACGTGGACCTGCTGACACTCTCACGTTTGGGTGCTAGCTGGCAGATGGAGTTCTCTCCATCCAACTGTAGTTTCATGTGTTTCGGTCCTGCCAAGCTTCCTCATTCCCTAGTCTTTCAAAATACTCCACTTTTAGAATGGTCCACTATAAAAGACTTAGGTCTAAGCTACACAAATAAACTAGCATTGTCGCCTCATGCGGATCAAATATCTGCGAAGGCTGCACAGATATGTGGTTTTATATCACACAATTTCTTCCTGCTGGAAATAAAGTTAAAACTTTATCGCATTTATGTTCTACCCATCCTAGAATACTACTGTCCTCCCTTTGGTCTAATGAATACTTCTGACCACGGTAAGATTGAAAATTTACAGAGGGTATTTACGCGCAAAATATTCGCTCTTCTTCGATCCACTATGTCTTATACGGAGAGATGTCAGTTAGCGAACCTGACATTTCTTTGGGTCAGAAGACTCGAAGCGGGCCTCTGCTTCCTTTTTTGCCTTAACTCTACCCCTAACCTCCCACGAATCAACGCTCTTATTCTCGCAGATAGACCTTATGGCACTCGTTATTCCTCCAGGATTATTGCACCCCCATTTAGCTCCACATCGAACCTTTCTCGCTTCTTTGCCTCCAAATATGCTTTCCTCTGGAATAATATTCCCCTCGAAATAAGGCTGTCGTCTAACTTAGCAGTTTTTAACGTCAAATTACGTAAACACTTATCTTCGGAAGATACAAAGTCCTTGTTATCCGATTCTTCCCAAACACACAACTTTTGGACTTTGAAAAAGGTCCTCCTGGTATTTGAGGTGGTTATATTTATACTACATTGTTTTCCATATATGCCTATTTCTTCCTCTATAGAGTGATATGTGCAACGATGTTTCGTCCCCGTCTCTGTCCAGTCATCATTGCCGTTCTCCGTTCCGCGTTTAACAACACTGACGATGGGCTTCTTGGTCTATAATCGTGCTCACGGCGGTTCTGCTGTTTTCGCCAGGTCGTCGCTGGACTCCGCCGTCCACAAGGTCGCATCGCCGGCGTTTTGCTGATTATCATGTGACCTCTGCCGTTCCCTCATCTTGTTGAGCCTGTTTTCCGCGATGGCCTCCTCCGGTCTCACCTCCTTGATGGTTGATCATGAAGCCAGTTGGGTGGTGTTACAGTGGTGAAAGACAGCCTCTGCTGCTATATGATTTCTCCAATTGACAAGAAGAATTTTCAACCCTCATACGTTCTCATCAACAGTCCTGTCTCATTGCACTACAATCAATCCTATCAACCAACCTCCTTAATTTTGCAGAAGCAGTTGTTTTCTCCTACATTTTGCCTTCTTTTTAAGCGGGGTCTGCTGAACTCTGCCTCCGTTTTAATGGTAGGAGTTTTTTTCACTGCTTCGTCTTTAGTTCACCATGCGTTTTCAGAGAGTGTTGACTACTATTTTAAAATTACGATATGTGGGTGGGTATTAATTTTTCATCTGCCAACAGCACTAAATGCTCCCGCTGCCTATGTGGCTGTTCACAGAGAGCAACATTTATCAACTTTGTATTTATTTTTCCACAGCACTAAGTTTGCAATGACAAGGTCCTTCGGGCCTAAAATATAAAATTTATTTATTATTATTTATTTACCACATTAAGGTAATGTAAATCAGACACGTAATCCATTTGGTTAAGTGCGAGTTCACAACCCTTCATTTGAATGCAGAGGTCAGAAATTGACTTTGCCGAATGTGAAGTCTGTCGTGCCTAACTAAATAGTCCCTCAAAGAGGGACGGTGCAAATACGTGCGTTTGGCCGAACATATCTCCGAGAATGGTCCTTGCTCTTGCGTATGCAATGGAAGAAGGAAACATGACGGCTCTCGCTTCGCCTCCGCAATAATGTGTTAAGTACAATAGTCTCTGCCCAGGATCTTCCACATTACTCTCAACGTACACCTCAAACTGGCGGACAAATTTCCAATAATGTATGGGATTGCCGTCGAAATAGCACAACCCCAATTTAGGCAATTCCAAACTGGCTACTACCGGAGTCAGTGTGTGGACCCTGCGTGACTTAGTACGCGGCTGTATCCCACGTTCCCTTTCTTCTAGGCATCCGTCTTCTGAGTAACGAGCTACGTGCTCAATCTGCTCTGCAGAGTTCGCATGATCAACCTTACCCCTTGACTCTACTTCGGACTCGAGATTAGCCTCGCACCTAGCGAGTTTCGTTTTACCTTCGGCATCAAGAATTAAAAGTTCTAGTTCCGCTTTGCTTCTAACGCGCTTTTCATTGAGCTCAGCAATTTAAACTGCTTTTAAATAAACCTTACTCTTGCGACCAGAATAACTAGCAGAACGTGACTTATTGGAGCCGGCGTGGAGGTTCGAGGCTTTGGCTTCTCTCTAACCAGCTTTGATTGAGTTCTCCTCCTTGGGCATTTCTTCCAAATTTGTTTGTCCCTTGGAACGTGTCAGCATAAGGAGTTCTGCACGATCAATCCGACAGTTTTGCAGCTGTTTAATTACTGTCAAGTTTTTTCAATCCAGACAAATGCGAAACTCCTGTTGAGCACCGTCTTGTCAGGCCAAATTATCGGATCTCTGTTGAGTACTGGTTCGTCAGAGCAAACACGCAGGTAGCACGGCCAATCCGTGTTCAGGACTGACGATCTGCTAGTTCCGCCCCTGTGTTTGAGTACAGTCGAGTACTGTCAATCCAGCCCGATGCGCAATTCCTTGCTAAGTGCTGTTTCGTGTCTTGACGTCTCCGACTGTATTCGGCAGCCACACGTACGCCAAATCCAGTGATAACAACTATCGAGGTGGTTCGGTCCTAGTAAGCGAAAATAGTAAAGGGTAAATAGTGTTCAAACCTCAACAATGGACGCACCAAGTCAAGAGCGATGGGAGCCTCTATAAGAGAACGACACAAGTTCAATAATAACGCCACACAGGACGAAACTTGTCTTGAGAAACCTTGTTTGTGTGTTAGTGGGAGAGGGGGTGGCTCCGCTTTTATATGATTTCGCGAGACAATTCACGTAGCATCAGGATTGGTGTGAAACACCAGCGCGAACGGGGGAGGGCTTCGTGAACAGAAGCCATATGAAAACGTCAGCGGGGGAGGGGAAGGGGTTATGGACGAGTGGTTCTCAGAGTAGCCCCGGCAAATGGGTCGAGAAGGGGGAGTTGAAACGATATGCTGGCAGTAGCGAGGAGTCGATAGCAGCGTCGGAAACAAACCGAGGGGCTGAAAGGCAGTATTCAGTCAAGTGCAATCGAATGTAAAGGTAAACACGGAGGGGTGGCTAGCATTCGAGGTAGGAAGGGGACAGCCATCGAAGGGGATAAAAAATCATTTTGCAGGTCGGGCGGGCGTCCTGTTTGGGGGAGAGACATGGAGAATTCCAAACTTGTTCAGCCTGAAATTACGATTCCTGTTTTCTTTTATAAACATTCCTTTTTATTAAGCTTTCCTTTCCTTTGCATTGTCCAGGCATTATACCCTATAGTTAACCTGATTCTGTATTTCAGGTGACTGAAGCTTTCGTCTGAAGTTCTGTGATCCAAACTAGGATTCTACCGAAGCGAAGTTAAGTGACGATTGTGCTGTGGCTAAATTTGTTTTTCATCCTACGACAAGTGTTATTAGCTTTCAGGCACTCCCGATGCAGGACCTCGGACCTTCTCTAAGTGCAGCGCTTTTTCCAGCCTAAGGTGTTGCAACACCCGTTTTTATGTGTGGATAGCCTTTTTTGTACCATCGTGTTCAAATAATCAACTGTTTAGCATGCTGGCCTGCCATGTGAATCAGGGTGGGCGCGTTCAACGCGTGACCTAGAGGGTGAACGCAGGGTGTGCATTAGCACAGACATTTGACCTAGAGTTCGTGAAATAGTAAAACCTTCAGAATTCATGATACCTAAAATACAGAAGAGTAGTTTCCGAGCATGTTTAGGCTTTCGATAAATTCTTATCGGTATATTTCTATGGCAAGGTGGCACCAAACGGCCAATAATTTTCGTATTTTCTTCGAAACGTGGTGTGGGAAGGTGTCGATAAGAGGAGGATGGTTACGCGGGGAGGGAGGGTTGATGGAGGCAGTCTACGGAAAGAGGGAAGGGGCACGAAATATAGAGAGAACGCGGACAGATACACGCCGCTAAGCGGCTGTCGGCCATGTCATACTTGACGATTGTAGAAGGTTATTTTACTCATGCAATTCCGGTCTCTTCAGGCTGGTAACGGTCACTTTTGCTGTTGCTAGCAGGCGCTGACGCGAGGATTTTGGATAATTTGATGGGACCTTATAAATCACCTTAAAGGCGTCGTTGGGATCCACGAGATGTCCGGAATCAACAATATGGACGAGGATTGCGCTGTTTATGCCTCTGAGTTTATCTTTGCTCGCCAAGCCGGTAGATGCTCCTGTAGTCTTTTGGAAAACCACCCAGTCGTGTGACCGATTATATGTTATCTTCTTTTTTTCGGGATTGACAAAGTGACTGCAAAACCTGCGTTCTTATATGGCGTTGTACTCCATTGTCAGCACACGCACGACCGTGACGGATAGAGTTAATTTTTACTCCCAGGGCAGGTAATCTTTTCCTTAAGATTGAAAATCAAAGTACAGTAGTCGCCGGTTATTAAGCCCACCTCGGGCACAGACCAAAGTGGGCTTAATAAGTGGCTGGGCCTTTTAAGCGTGGGCTTAATAACCGGCGACTACTGTTCAGCATTTTCTGAAGCAGTCACTGGTCGCATCAAGACTACATGCCGCGCATTTTAACCTCAGGAATTGAAAAAAAACATGGTTTTCAGTGTAGCTTGCTTATGATGGCTAATAAGCTCGATATACTTATTACAGGCTCATTTGTCTATAATATATCAGCCACAGAACAGCTGCTAGTTGTACTTGAAAGTGAACCACTATTCAAATTAGGACGGTTGGCCCGTAGGATGATCGGTGATCGCTCATCATCAGTGAACATTCTGATGTCGCATCCTGCAAGATGCCAACCACAACGGAAACTTTAAAGTTGCACCATTTGTTTCCAACTTAAAACGATGGTTGTAGCCTTACCATAGAAGTCGATCGGTGCCCCAAAACGCTCGATCTTAATCAGCAAGACAAAAAGTTCGAGGCGGGACTTTTGACCTCTTACGAACACAATGCTTATTCCAGTCTCAGTCATTGCAACGTCTACGGTTTGGTGTGGCTAGCGGTTTTAACCATCACATTCAAAGGAAAGTACAGATTGTATTCAGCTGTGCTCGATAAACTCCTACACAATTTAACTTGGACAAAGTAAATTATGTGTGTGTATCCCCTCTCAGGAGGGTGTTGGCCCAGGCTTCATGCAGGGCTGCTCTCACTTTTCTGAGATCAAATGGTCTGTATGCACATACAATGCCAGTCTTCAGCCAACCAAGGTCCCTGCGGCCTGGAAGGCGCTGGCGCTTTCTCTCACCTCTGATTCCCTGTTGGTGACTGCGCCCGCGCTCTCACTGGGTTTCAGGCCCCACTGCGGGTGCCCGAAAAGCTAGGCGGTCCCTATGCGGTGGGGGAAAGAGTGAGGTCGACCTCGGCGCGTTTCTTCCCTCACTATAATAAATCTGAATGCGTCTGAATCTATCACGGTGCGCTAAAAGCCGTGGCTTGGAGAGTCTGCCAACTGACGGGAAAACTCGGACCCCCTACGTAGCTGCTCCTTCTGTACGCGTGTGTCTGTGTGTGCGTACGGGAGGAGAGGGAGGACTGAGAGTCAGGCTGCAATGGCTCCCTCTTAATGTGGCCTTTATGGCACTCCCGCGCTGTCGGGAGCATACCTAGCGAGATGGTTGTGTCAAGTGTGCGCGTGCTGAGTGTTTATCGCGCCAGCCATCTACACCCTCCCTCATCCCCGGTCTTATTGACTTTGTCTTTACACTGGAAACGGAGGTGAGAGTGGCGAGGGAGTGGGTAGATTCTGCGCAAGTCTGCTTAAACTCCTGTTTTCCCTCGCGCCAGTTCTCTGCGTTGCTCCTGCTAGCTGTCGCTTGCGTATTGCTTGCCCAGCTCGCCTTTGCGTCGGTTGGGGCTTGCTTTAGCGCTTGCTGCGGCTTGTTGGAGCGCGTGGTGCCCATCGTCGAAAACGACGGGGGAACTGTCGTGTGTGTGTGTGTGTGTGGGGGGGGGGTATGGGCTGTCCAACTGGGGGTTGAACGTGAAGGTCGTGGCAGATCGCATCATCTTCCTCGCGTAGGTTGTGGCTACGCCTAGCGTCCCTGGCTGGCATCCAACTCTCACTTGTGGCTCCCCGGAGCTTGGCTTTGCCTGGCGGCCACCCCTCGGCTCCCCGCCTCGATCAGCGTGCTAAACCAAGTGAGGGTCTCCTGTGTGTGTGTCCCCACGCCCGGTATGTCCCCGGGTTGCAGTGGTAAGCATCCTAGTAGACGTAGTTGGTGAAAGGGTGCTACTTACTGTAAACGGTACCATTGTCTGTTTGAACCTTACTGTTCACTTTGCTCGCTTGTTTACAGTCTTGCTACACTTGTTACATCTAGTTTATCGTATTACTTTTCTGTTTGCTATTTGTTATGTATTACTTCGCCTGATATTTCTAGTGTTGACCCTACAACCATACCTATACTATTCCATTACCGTGCTCTTAAAGTGAGCCTATTCCGTCGTAGCGATTCCTACTCAAATAGAAGTCCTACTGTCATGACTAGCACTCTTATCCTCACAGAGCTTGCCTCCACAGTAGTATCAATAACACCTAACTCATAGCAGCAGTTCTACCCAAAGTCAGATGCCGTAGCTTTAGAACGCCTTTCACTTATATGTAAGACACAGCTCCATTCACCGCTACTGCTTCTAAGATAATTACTGCTGCTCCCACCCCCTAATTCCCAAATGCTCCCCCCCCTAAAAGTCCTCAGCAAAGCTGAAGGCAGGCTCACAGCCAAGTGGTCGTTCGGCACCAAAACACTCGCGGCCCATGGTGCAGTTCGGCAGCAGTTGTGAGTGACCGGCAGTCCCTTTGTGGAGTAGCGCTGCTGCCCCTTGCGAGAGGGTTGATGGACCTAGAAAAGGTGGACTCCAAACACGCTGGGTTGCGACATCTGCCAGTTGACCGTGGCTGACAGAATGCAAACACGCGGTCAAAACACTACAAACGCAAATCAAAACTTCTCTCTTCCCCACCCTCACTCTAACCCGTTTCCTTGCCGCAGGACAGCTCCCAGAGCTCACAGGACGACAGTTCAGGGAGCTCAGGTAAGTCCTATCACCTTCGGCGCTTGGAATGTTCGTTCCCTTTTAGCTAACCCGAGGAGCATTCGAACGGAACGGAGAACAGCGCTCATCGCCCGGGAGTTGGCGCGCTTCAAGGTGGACATCGCCGCACTCAGTGAAACCCGCTTCTCCGGCGAAGGTTCCATAGAAGAGGTGGGTGCCGGCTACACCTTCTTCTATGTGGGCCGTCCGACGGCAGAGCGACGCGAGGCCGGCGTCGCCTTTGCCATCCAGTAGGACATCGTGGGACGACTACCCTGTACGCCGCAGGGTATCAACGAACGCCTGATGAGTCTCCGCCTGCCTCTCTGAGGTGGCAAATTCGCCACCATCGTTAGTGTCTACGCTCCTCCGATGACCAGCTCTGACGAGACAAAGAACAAGTTCTACGAGGATCTGCACGCCCTCCTGGCCTCTGTGCCGAAGGCGGACAAGTTGATAGTCCTTGGTGACTTCAATGCCTGCGTCGGCACAGACCACGCCGCCTGGAGAGGAGTGCTCGGACCCCACGGCCTCCGAGGACTCAACGACAATGGCCTACTCCTCCTTCG
>JAYGXS010001998.1:0-11661 GCA_036362985.1 Ligula intestinalis | reverse complement strand
GGGGGGGGAGGATTAGCGAGTGCATTTACCTTATCGGGACTTCGAACAGAATTAGGAATAGTAGGCTGAGAAGTCATTGGTCTATTGGACTGGAAAGCCGCATTTCTTCGCTCCATTGGTGTAAGATCTTGACAGAGGAAACTTTTGGTCATTTTTAAATATCGGGAAATGCGACCTTGGTGGGCAAAGATTGAGTCCACCTCGATTGGTGAAAACAATTTAACTAGGATGGGCGGGTTTTTGCTACGCGATTGGAGGCGTTTGGCTTCTGCAAATTTGTAGTTGAAACCACCCGAACATAGAAAATCTTTTGCAATATCCAAAGGGTGACTTAATATGGAGGCATTTTTTAGTATAAAATTAAAGCTTCGCTTTTGTCTATCAAAAGCTTCCGTGGTTATAAGATGGACGAGGGAGTCTAACTTTTTACAATCTTGCGACGGCACATCTGATAACTTGCCATCAAACAGTTCTGTAATGCAGATAAATCAATTTGCTTAGCCTTGACAATGGGCTGCATGTTGATATCAAGGCATTGACTAATAGGCGTGGTCAGGCACCGCTTGGGTCTGGGAGCAGATATCTTACGATGAGCTATAATTTTCGTTCTCATAATTTTGATAAAAATCTGCTTTAAATGTAGGATGATTCATAAAAATTCAGCCTATATGATTTTACCGCAGCTGGTTGTTAAAATCTCTTAAAATTGCTTAACAAACTGTATTAGTTATTACGTTCAGAAAAAAAAACAGTTGATATGATTTTCAGATTATGACTTACGACAAATAATCAGAGGAAACTTAACAAATACTGTAGCTATTTTTTAATTAGAAATTTTAATTTATTTGAAAAAGTGTATTCAATATTGGGAAACGACTCAGCCTTTGAAGGTCTCAGGAATATTCTGATCTTGACGATTTCTTTTACTAGGCCGCGAATTTGCTGGTTTGAAGAGGTTGTGTTCGGATTAAATAGGTTGCGTCTCGGTAGAATTGGTTGGAAAACAAAATCTTCTTAAATTCCGACTTCAAAAGATCGTCCACGCAAGAAAAATAATTCCAGCAGTGTAGAAAAAAATTGTTTACGAACGGTTGCAGCCCCAATTTCCTAGATCGTAATTGATGGGGGATATCAATGTAGAATTTTCCTAGGAGGAGTGAGGGGAAATATTGGCTGTGATCTTGTAGGGTTTCGTGATTAGTATAGTTGAAGAGAAAATTATTTTCTTTCATAATAATTTTTTATAAACATTGAGATTTTAGTCGACGATTATTGGAATAGATAAATTGTTCCTCGTTTTTATTTTTTTATTTTTAAGGATCGGAAAAGGAGGCAAGAAACAATTTTGCTTAAGCTTTGATTTGATCAGCGTTGGAAACCGTCGACTGGAAAGCCTCCAGCAGTGGCCAGTTTTCTCCAAAATGTGCGGGAACTCTCCTGGACTGTTAGATACCTTTTGGTCCGAATTGGACGTCAAAGAACTGGTTAGCAAAGTGTTCTATTTTGTTCAGAAATATATGCGGCATGTCATTCGAGAAGAACTGCTTGGTCTTTCTTCTAAATTCGGCTAAACTGTGGCTTTTGCGAATATCGTTGGGTAGTGCATTCCATATGATCGCATGTCTTATGGTGTAGAAATTTGATCGCTGGGCCGTCCTAGCTTTAGCGTTATGAATTGTATGCTGGTTGTTTCTAGTGGGACGGGAACCGTTTTGATTTGTTAACATATCATTCCTAAGGATGTTCTGATTATGTGTCACTTTAAATAGGAAAGTTAAAGCAATTAGGAGTCGCCTTTGCCAGAGAAGTTTAAGACCATATCTATTGTACATTATTGAATAGGAGTCTCGGGCGTCATCGCGTTTACACAGAACTCTGGCAAACCTTCGCTGGATTTTTTCTAGTTTCTGTCTGTCATCTGATGACATGGTACCGAAAAATATTGAGCAGTAATCTAGAATAGGTAAAACGTACATTTTGTAAAGTTTAGTCTTAAGTGTAATTAATGTGAAATTTTTACTTATGAAGCCACATAGTCCATTGGCTTTTGGTGCGATTTGTTTAACATGTGGGGATAAGTCAAGATTATTAGAATAGCTCAGACCTAAATCTTTGAAAGATGTTAGCTCTTTTATTTCTTGACCACTAAAAATTATGGGGGGAAGTTTTGGTGGTCCAAAAATCATGAGATGGCATTTTGTTGGCGAAAACGGCATTTGCCACTGAACACTCCAGTCGTTTAGTTTTTGAAGGTCTTATTCAATTGTTCTATGCACACTACTTATCGAATTTTTGTTATAGGCATATGCGAGTTTTAAGTCATCTGCATATAAAAATGTTTTAGCAGAGGTTGATATCGTGGATAACTCATGAATATATATGAGAAATAAGAGGGGACCTAGGATAATGCCTTGAAAAACACCACTGCTTATAGGAGCTGGTTCTGATACTGTATTTCGAAGTTGTGCTACTTGGAATGGGTTTTGAAGATAGGATTTGAGGAAATCAAGGAGGGGGGGTGAATCCCGTGACTCACTAGCTTCACGATCAGTCTTTTATGGGGAACTTTGTCAAAGGCTTTCTTAAGATCAAAGTAAATTGTAGCTACCGTGTTCCCTTCATCTCGATTTCTGGAGACGAATTCCAAGAAAGTGAGATGGCAGGACATACATGACTTTTTTGGGTAAAAAGGCATGTTGAGAGGGAGGTATGAGATTTACATTCGTCAGATGGTCTAATATTTGGTTATAAATTATTTTTTCTAACATTTTTGCTAAAACGGATGTTCGGTGAACACCACGATAATTTTGGGTCCTACATACAAAAATAATCTAATGGGAGAAGCTAATACAAAAATAAACTAAAGGGGGATACTGTGTTTGACAATAATGGCAGTTGAATCCTTGAATGGACGGGAAACAGGCGTAGCGACGATGGAAGCGCACCGGAAGATGGGTCGAGATCCTCAGTTGGCCTCGTTATTCATCCCTGCCTGTCAAGACTGTCCAGGGATCGGCCATTTCAGTATAAAGTTAAACAAAGGTAGTGTTCAATTATCTTAGTGACTATTATTTATTTATTAGTATTAAGTTGAATAAAAACATGATAATAGTTATTGATGCTGGAAGCTTTCCAGTCGACGGTTGCCAACGCTGATAAAATCAAAGCTTAAGCAAAATTGTGCCTTGCCTCCTTTTCCAATCCTTAAAAATAAAAATAAAAAACAAAAACTAAGAACAATTTATCTATTCCAATATTCCTCTACTAATATCTAAATGTTTATAAAAAATTATTATGAAAGAAAGTAATTTCTCTTCAATTATACTAAAATATATATTGTTTCCTCTTATAATGTATCAGAAATATAAATTCTTATGATGTAAATCTCAATCTCACTTAGATATTCGACAAACGAAAGGCCAAATGTCTTCTGCCGATGCACTTGAATGACGATGGTGCTTCGCAGCTGCCTCGACCCACCTCAGACTTCTGCAACGTCCCATCTAATAAGCAAACTTGTGCCACTGGACAACGATTGTAATCTCCGTATCGAGCAGACCCATGCATACGGTAGATGCCATATCATCAGCTGATTTTTTCACCTTCAAACTGACCGCGGCTAAGTATACCTTCGGTCTCTACAAGGGCAGGCAGATACAGGGGGTGAGTTCAGGAAGGAGATGTTAAATAGTTATAATCATAACAGAAATTCGTGGTAACCGAAACGGATTAAGGGGTTCGGCAGTCGACCTTATTTTGCACTTATGGGTGACATTTATGCACGCAGCGTTGAATGGAACGATACGTTCAATCACCATTTAATTACAATGACACTTGAAGGTTTTAATAAATTGCATTTCCTCGTTTCAAATAGACCATGAGGAGCACAAGAAGCCAGTTGTTTTGATCGCGTCTTCACCATACTTTCTGACAGTATCAATAACCTATACTGCCTTTTTTACTTGTTCGAAGTGATCACGGAGTACTTTCTTCGGATAACAGTCTTTATTCTGTACCTTCTGCAATAAGCATTCCGAGCGAAATATATAGCAATGAGACTTCTGCCTTCATTTCCAATGTCATCTCCATCCCCACACGTGTGATGAGTGGAGTTATTCAGGGCAGTGTATTTGTGCCGCTCTTATTTTGCCTTTTTGCAACTATGTTCCTGATTTCTTATTGCACGGTAAAGCCTTTAATTACGCTGATGATTTTAAATTTGTCTATCGACATAAACCGGTGAATCACAATGTCTTGCTCAAGCTCGTCAAAAAGCAACTTCAGGCCTTTGCCCAGTGGTGCTGCGCATAGGGCCTCTCTCTTTTTGGCGCAAACGTCCCGTTGTTTGCGATGGTCATCAGCCTGAACTAAGCATAAACGGTCACGAAATAAATGTGTCCAGAGTTATTAAGGATCTGGATATATCCTTTTCTTATAGTCTCTGTCTAACTTGCAGTATCTCAGTTCATGCAGCACGATGGATGGGGTTGGGAGTGCGGAAACCAAGGCAAACACTGCTGTGCTCAGGATCCCAAGCATGTATTTACCCGGAATAGTTAAACGCAGATTCACAGCCCTTGTTGAGACCAAGGGGACATGAGCTTTAGCGTTGGCTTAATCAGTGTCACCTCGGACAAATGGTGGCGTCAGTGCCCACACCAGTACTACTACCTCCTAACCCAGATTGAGGGAATATTAGTTCAGTGCTGACTTGAATCAGCGTCACTTCTGACTAACAAAACAGTCAGTTATAGAACCAGCAAATGCTATCACTAGTAGCAGTATTGGTATTAGCAGTACCAGTCCTGGATTACTAAAGTCTGACTGGACACCTTCTGTAGTTGAGTGAGGGCAGACAGTGCAGTAGTACCCGCGTAAAGTCTTTGGTCACTAAAGGCTAGTTAGGCGGTGTTTCAGGCTGCATGGAAGAAAACAGCTTTCGCCGTTTGCCTGCTACGGTCATCTCGACTTCACTCTTGTCACCGGTTTATGCGGTGGGGTGTGAGAGTGGGGTAGACAGTTGCGCGTCTTTTTCACTACAATCTCGTTTTTAGCTCCATTACCGTCTCTGCTCTTGAGCAAATGGTGGACTTCCTCGAAACCGATGGTCATGCTACGCGCACTTACAGTCTATCGGTACAAACATGCACATACAAACATTGGAAAAAGTCAGAGCAGTCGAGGGAATTCCGCCATATGTGCTGATCAGAAGTCATGGAAAAAAAACTATATTTTGGGAAAACGTTTCGTCCGCCTCCACTTCTAGTGTAGTAATAACTTGAGATGAATTGAACTCTCAAGTGCGTCTAAAGATAACACTGACAGTGGTGCATACTTTCTCACAGTAAATTAGATCCTCGGGTGGGAAAATTGACTACCTGATCCAACACGCCGATATCTACGGCCTCCAGTTAATTTTCAAACTTTGAAGGACCAGAAGATGAAAACCACTGCACCTTGGGAAGATTGAAGTCGCATGCAATCAAGCAGTACTTAAGATTTAAGTTGGCTGCGGCGGAAAATGCCTGCGGGAGATAAAGGTCACAGACCCCAGCGGCATTTGGTCGGCGATACACACAGCCAACAAGTAAGGAGTACTTTTTCGTAAGAACAACTCGGAGCCAGCAGCTCTCCTCTACGACCGTAAATTGTGGATAGTCCAGCGGCAGAAATGTAAGTTGTTGCTTAACATAAATGCAGCTTCCTCCGCCATGGCCATTGTTTCTATCATTCCGAATGTGTAGCCTATAATAGAGAGCTCGGAGCCAGCTACACACGAGGATGCCCATGTCTCTGTTACCATAAAAATATGTGGGCAACTGATGAAAACCAGTGTCTGGAGCAGAGGCATTTTATTAAGCAGCGATCTGGTATTGAAAACGACCAATGAAAGGGGACCTATCTTTGATTTCAATTGCGGGACAGCTAGGCTGCTACAGTTACAGCCTCTGACCAGAGAAATGCCCTTTTGACTCGAACAATTTTTCTTTCTCTTATTTTGGGATTTGTCTCGCCATTGGCCCTTCGTTTTTCTAGCTCTCTTATTAAGTGTTTGATCTTCATCCGCTCTTTCAGACTCCGTAAGGATAGTTTGTGGTCTAGCAAGAGTTGCGCCTGTGCTTCAGTTTCTAAAACTACTTTAAGAGGGCGTGGCCTGAATCTGGGCCCCTTTTTAAAACTACATTCTATTTAAGACTCAATGGAACGCCTGTTGTAAGCTCACATGTTTTGACCGAGCGAGCACTTGGATCCGGTACACTTTGTTCGATAGGTCCTGATGCACTGGCTTTTGGGTTAACTGAGTCTAAACCCGCGAGTGGCTTGGCCTTCCTATACTCCTTCCTCTTCGGCTTTATGAACACAGTGACCTCTTTACCATCGCTCTCTGGTGCAATGTTGAGCAGTGATGTAGCGCTGGAATGCAAATCCATATCAGATGGTGAATAATGCACTTGCTTTGTATGATGTAACACTGGGCAATAGCCCTCGATCCAAAAGACACTGTATATGCGACCTCGAATGATAGCCGGAAGATTTTCGACAGTGTTTCACATCAACATCTTTGGCTGAAGTTATGAGTGATGGGTATTGGAGGCAAACGTTTTAGTTCGATGCAGCATTTCCGTGTCACTGTGCGTGTGCCATGCTTGTAGATAATCTAAAAATATGCTGCCGATGAAGATGACTTCCAGGAAGACCTTTGTCAATTAAACGGGTGGTCCCGCAGAAGTATCTTGTCAAGTCAAGTCAAGTCAATGTATTAAGGGAAATGTAGGTAAACGATTTTGAAAGCCCTATCGGTACACAGTAGTAAAGAAATGCATCGACAATGCCGAACATTTCAAAGAAGGTCTTTTACGTAAGAGTGGATGGCAACTCACTTTTTCCAAGTAATAAAATCAGATGGGATGATGTCAGTTAGCACGAGCTAGCAGGTGTAACTGAGCAAAAAGAGCAGACAGTGAAAAAATCCTAAGGCATGGCTCAGAATTCACAACATGGAAGGTATTTTATGTTTTTTAGGAGAAAAACTGTCGCTCGTGAGAGAAAGTGTTTGAAAATATGCCAGGATGCAGCTGCTTATGTTGGCAGCAGGTTAGGGGGTACACCACGACTTATATCCTGATTGGAAGTGCCATACGGAGACGAAGACGAGACTTCAGAGTCACGAGAAGATCCTGAAAAATCGGAGCTACGACCACGATACGCCTTTTTCGATTTCCGGGGCCATCATCAACGCGCCGAAAACAGAAGCCGCCACGATCGCAACTATCCGTTAATGGTCGACAAAAGCCAGCTGCATGAACAGGGCTCAATTTAGTGGAAAGAAAAATTTCATAATTAAAGGTTACTCAAACGAAGCAAGTAATAATATACGAGATATATATTTCCTTCGTCTGATGTAGAATTGCAGCGGTTAAATAATAATAATAATAATAATAATAATAATAATAATAATACTAATAATAATAAAGGTTATTTGTAAAGCAAATCTTTGGCGCCGTCAAATACTGGTGTAAGAGTGAGCACTACTATAGCAGTCTAGCTTTTTCTAAAGACTTCTACGGAAGTGGACATAACAACATCTAGGGACAGAGCATTCCAAGCTTCAACCATTCTATTGCAAATGAAGAAGTTTTTTAGGTCTAGTCTAGCCCCTGTTACGCGTTGTTTTGAATGGATGTCCCCTTAAGTTCGTGTTTGTAACCAACACGAAGTACTCGCCAGGCATTAGGCAGCAGTCCTGACCGCGAATTATGCGAAATGTTTGTATTAGACCGCCACGTAGCTGCCTGTAACTTAATATAATAAAATGTTTATTATGCCAGTTTACGGCCAATTGTAAAGAGTTGGTAATGCACCTCTTGGGCGCCTTCCAACAACTCGAGGACCGGAAAAAACCTAAAACAAACTCCCTATGTTGCAGCCAGTATTGGTTTTGTTTCAGGTTTTTTGTTTTGTCAATACTGGGCGAGATAGGGAGATTGTTTCAAGTAAAAAAAACCTGCCTTCAAAGGTATGATACAAACGGAATAAATGTACAGTTGTAAGCTGAGTTGACTCATCAGCAGGAGAACTGTTTCATATCGTTTAAAAACATTAGTTCCAGACGGAGAGGGTTGGCACAAGAACACAGTGTTCTCAGTCTTCCTTAAATGGTTGTCGGCAAAAGTTGCGCGCTATCGGCTGAAAGGTTAGCAGACTGCGGGCTGCTGCTTCAGCCGCATTATCTTCAGCAGTGAAGCTTGGCGGGGTTCAAAGTCCACGAACGCCATCAGAGTGAAAGAGAGATTCCACCGAGTCAGCACACAAAATTCGTGAAAGTTGTCCTGAATGTAGAAAACTAGTTATATCTCTCTTAAACATAGGGTAGTTTTGCTGGGTTTTAATACTTTTGGGCAGCTTATTCCAGATTGATATGGCATTTACTGAAAAGAATTGCCGGTACTTAACTGTGCGTGCCAAAGGAAGAAATAAAAATACGTCTCGATGACTGGCGCGTCGAGAGTGCTCAAGCTGCCTTATTGTACTAAGGGGATTAAAGGTTTGACCATTCAAAAGTTTCAACAGTAAAAATAGACCCTTTTGCAATCGACGAAGCCATAGGGGATCCAGCTTTATAAGTTCGCACCTTTGTTGGTAGGTTAAGTTACGGTGTTCTGTAGTGAAAACTCTTCTAGTGAAGAAGTGCTGCACCGATTCTATTTTCTTCCGTTCACTAGTGCGCAGAAGACTGAATAAGGGTGAGCAGTATTCAAGACTTAGTCTCACGTACATATTATAAAGGCAAGTTCTAACCTTGATAGTCTTAAAATTTCTAAGGATAAATCCGGTGGTTCGGCGTGCTTTCGAGACTATCAGGGCACAGTGCTCTGACAAATTGAGACTATTAGAGTAGGATATGCCCAAATCCTTGATAACTCCTGGGACATTTAATTCGTGGCCGTCAATGCTTAATTCCGGTTGATGATCGTCGCCAACAACCATAACGGAACATTTGTGCCATGAAAGGGTGAGGCGCCATGTGCAACACCACTGGGCGAAGGCCTGAAGATCCTTTTTTATCAGCTCGAGCACGATGTTGCGATCTGCCGGTTTATATCGATAAGCGACTTTTAAATCATCAGCGTACAGGAAGGGTCTGCCATACTGAAAACAATCTGAAACGTCGTTGACAAACAGGCAAAATAGGAGCGGACCCAGTACACTACCCTGTATAACTCAACTCCTCACATGCGTGGGGTTGGAGATAACATTGGAAATATTTACTCGTTGTGTGCGAGCATCCAAATAGGAAGATATGAAGTTCCGTGGCTTGCTACCTATGCCGAAGGAGGGTAGTTTCAGAAGGAGGAGTTTATGATCGACCCGAACCAAGGCCTTAGTAAAATCAAAATAGACGCTATTAATGGCAAAACCGGCGTCTATAGATTGCAGCACATCATCAAAGAAAGAGAGATGACAGGTGTCACAAGATCGTTTCTTGAGCGAGCCATGTTAAATTTTATTGAACTGGTTGTTCTCTGTCAAGTGACGCATCATCTTTTCTTTGATTAATGTCTCCAAGATCTTCGATGCTGCGGGAAGTGTATTTATTGGCCTAAAGTTGTCGAATGATGTCGATCGGCCATGCTTGCGCATAGGCATTATGAGCGATTCCTTCCACAACGAAGGAAAGGTTTCGCTCTCAAGTGCAAGATTAAATACCTTACAAAGAATAGACGGAAAGATATCATTCGCTTCAGCTTTTAGAAGGTTAACTGGGACGCCATCTGGTCCTGGACTATAGGATTGACGATACCGACGAATGGCTACAGTCACATCCCAGATGGTACAACTTATGGTTTCGAGTATGGCACCCGTCCAAGCCTGGATAACCGGAGGTGCAGCGAACGAGCTTTCACTAAACATTTTGGATAGGAACGCATTGAAGCTATCGGCGGTCAACTTAGCGTCAGCTATGGGGTTTCCTAAAGCATCTTGAAGCATGGGGTGTTGCGTTTTCCTCTGCGCTTTTACTGTACGCGAAAAGAGTTTCGCAACATTAAGGGAAGGGTTTTCAGCGAAGTGAGCCTCATCGGCTATCTGCTTTTCTTCGGAGAGCTTCTTAGCCTGCTCAAAGATCAGTGTGATCAAGGACAGAACGGAAGTGTCATTCTGCCGATGCAAATGACGAGAGAGTTTACGCAGCCTACGACGGAAAGACAGAGGAAGGTACACTTCATCCTTTACATGTATTACTTTCTTACGGGGGACAAAGTGGAGGATGAGTGGATCCAACACTTTGTACAGTGCATCGGTACAAACATTTACATCCAAACATTGGAAAAATTCAGACCAGTCGAGAGCGTTTAGATGTGCCAGTAGGTCAGCCGTGTTTGCTGATCGGAAGTCATGATAAAGACTATACTTTTGGGAAAATGTTTTATCCGCCTCCAGTTCTAGTTCACTAACAACTGTAAGATGGTCTGAACTCCCAAGTGCGTCTAAGGATGACACTGAAAGTGGTTCGCATCCCCTACAAAAAATTAGGTCGAGTATGTTTGCTCCTCGAGTGGGAAAATCGACTACCTGATCCCACATGCCGATATCTATTGCCTCAAGTAAGTTCTCGAACTTTGAAGGACCGGATGGTGGAAACCATTGCACGTCAGGAAGGTTAAAATCACCTGCAATCAAGCAATACTTAAGATTCAAGTCAACTGCCTGTGAGAGACAAAGATCGTAGTCTGCATTGGCAGTAGGTGGGCGATAAACACAGCCAACAAGTAAGGAGTATTTGTTTTTTAGAACAACTCGTAGCCAGCAGCTCTCCTCCACCGCTGTGAATTGTGGATAGTCCAACGGGAGAAATGCAAGTGGCTGCTAATATAGATGCAGCTTCCTCCGCCACGGCCATTGTTTCGATCGTTCCGAACGCATGAATAGCCTAGAACAGAGAGTTCTGAGTCAGCTACAGAGGCCGATGCCCATGTCTCAGTTACCATAACAATGTCTGGGCGGTTGACGAAAACCATAGTCTGGAGCAGAGGCATTTTATTAATCAGTGATCTGGCATTTAAAACGACCAATTTAAGAGGGCATGTCTGAGGTTTCGGTGGCGGGACAGCTAGGCCGTCACTGTTACCGGCTTCGACCAGAGCGATGTCCTTTTGACCTGAACTATTTTTCCCTCTCTTATTTTGAGATTTGTCTCGCCATTGGATGTCCGTTTTTCCAGCTCTATTATTAGCTGTCTCATCTTTTTCCGCTCTTTCAACTCGTAATCCGGCTGAAAAAAACTTGCGAATGCAGATTCCGTAAGGATGGTTTGCGCTCTAGCAAGAGTTTTGCCTGTGCTTCAGTTTCTAAAATAAGGAAAGAGGTCGAGGTTTGCTAAACATGTTTCATAAGGTAATGATCCCTGTCCGGTCACAAGCTTAGTTGCACGCCTTTGTACCTTCTCGAGGAGACTGAGGTCTTTCGCGGTCCAGGGTTTCTAAGCTTGGATAGCAAACTCTAGTTTCAGTCGTACAAATGTTCCAAAAACCTAAGCGAAGCAGTCTTTATCAAAGGCACAGAAAGCCCATTTGACAAAGTACAGGACGGACATCGCAGACTTTGCTACTTTTTCGCAGTGCAGCGAGGGCTTGAGAGACGTAGAGATCCATATTCCCAAAT
>JAYGXS010001997.1:0-11671 GCA_036362985.1 Ligula intestinalis | reverse complement strand
AGTCTACTGCACCTCTTAATCTATTTTCCCGTGCGTTGGTTTGTCATTTAAACACATTTTTATAATGTTCTATTACCTCGTTGATCCTCCGTCAGTGGTCCGTGGATGACGGTCGTTGGAACACAGCTGATCATCCTAGCCTTTGTGCTTCTGGGAGTATCTATCTGGGTACGGATTACTTGCACTAGTTATAGGAGACACAAGTCAGAGCCGGTTTGGTGAGTGTGCAATTTCAGTACGCGTTTTTGAGCGGTAGGAAGGGAATGCAACCAAAACTTGGGTATTTTGTGCATGAGCGTGAACCTTTTTAACTGTTCTGATAAGTGAAATGGACGTTACCGTTCACACCCCTGTCTCATGGTCGCCTCACCTCAAGATGAAGCTGCAGCACCCGTCCTGCCAGTGGCCAGCATGGCTATATTTTTTATTCCATTGTCGCTCCCCCAAATGTCTACTGTAATAAATTCAGTAACAAGGTCAAATTTTTTGACCAACTTGACACATTAGCTTTGCATATTAGGCTTTCGTCAATCAGTTTCCTAGTTTTTTTAAATGACTTAGAGCCCAGTTAATTCCGACGACCCAGCTACTAGCAACAACTTAAGTGCCTTTGTGTTTTACTTAAGGTTATTTTTAATATCGCGTACACCTATTTAGGTTCAAATTGCCTAGTTGTTGCGCCTTGAAGATACAATACCATCAAAAGTTCTGCCTTGAATTATTGACGGGTGTGATGACCCTCTGTTGCACACGATATTCACTTTGATATACAAGTACAAGTAATCCAGGCAACGTTTCAGCCTCAAACCTTCCTTCCGTTCACCTTGTTGAGGGTTTTAACCTCATTTTGTGTTTATATTCAACGCAAACGACCTCCCACTGCTATTTACGTGTTTCCGATAAGCTGTTTCGATGTCCATCTTTTGAGTGACTATTCGATGAGCAAACTCATTAAATTTTGATCGAAATGTGTTCAAAAGTCGTCAGTCCTAAAGCATCATTCGGGTGCTCATATAAAAACACTAAGGAGCCTGTGTCAGCCATGATGGCCTAAATATTGATTTCGAGCCGCCCTAATCACCTTTGTCGATCAAAAATGTCGTATATGCCACTCTTATCATAGTCATTGTATTTTCCAACTTTGATCGCCTGAATATCTCCCAGAAACCACTTATAAGACAAAGAGTCTAAACAGGGACCCTTTTGAATGCACGCAGATTTAACACCTGGTTTACAGACGTATCAATTATGTGTAAGCGCTTGAAACAGGTTCCATAGACGCGAGCATTGTGCACTCAGACCCTACGGTCAGAAGCGCACGCGAGTTGAGTCGTGTGCGCAGACCGGTCGCGCGCACGCCATCACCTCGAGCACACGTGAGGCTTGCTCACACGTGCAGTACAGATATTCTAGAAACGTCCCCCAGGGCCACAGCGTGGCAAAGATAAAAACCAACGTGTAGGCCAAAACCTCCGTCGCATGCGGTAGTCCAAGATTTCTTTATAAGTTGCAAAGCCCTTTAAATAGGCTGAAATCGACTAGCTAAATTATCCGCTGTTTCTGTGTTGTGCTGAATAAAAACTCTCGCCATCAGAACTGAATCTTTGTCTTCTTCTGCCTATTAGCCAGTGACAAAACAGAACAATTCGCACAACAGTAGCGCAGTTTGGCTTACGAATAATTTTGAACAATTAGGTCAAGAGTATTCGAAATGCTTACGCAATGTTGTTGCAACGCAGGGTTGCAGTATGGCGAGTGCTGCATGAACAATTCCGCAATTTTAAAAGGATCAGTAAGCAATAGCAAAACATCATTGAGTAGGGTTGCAATACTGTTTATCATGTAGTCCTTTGTCGATTATTTTCAGTCACGCTGGGATGCCGGCTCTGTGACTAGCTTCTTTCTGACCTCTGCGAAAAATTTGATTTTGTAAAAATGCCTTTTTATCGTTGACTTTTACTGCCTTTATAAATTCAAATATATTTTATGGAAAGTGTTCACGAAATAAAACACTTTTGTACGTATTTGATAGCGACTTATGCCTTCTTTAAATTTTATTCGTAAAGGAAGGGGTTCCTTTGATTTTACAAAAATGTCCTAAATTGCTGATTGATTTTGAAACCTACCGGCTGATAGAACTGAATTCAAGTTTTACAGACTGAATGTTGTGTTCACCGTGTTAAAGGAAAAATACGTTCGTGCCTATGATTTGAGGAAGTGGTTGCATAGCCCTCATAGAATTTCGCAGTGCACATGCACCATGCTGTATGTATCAGTGACAGCATTAATAAATTGGCGAATTCGATGTATTATGGATGAACAGCGAAGAGTCTTAACAAACTGAAAATTAGAAATATTAAACCAAAGGGAACGCTTCCTTTTAGAAGAGAATTTGAAGAGGGCGTAATTTGCTATCAAATATGTACAGGTAAAATTTTTTCGTGCGTACTTTCTATAAAATATATTCGGATTCATGAAGGCAGTCAGAAGCACTGATGAAAATGCATACCATTTAAGTAGCAACTTTAACATAATCAACTTTTGCGGTAAGGTTAGAAAGAAGGACTGCCTGATGAACAGTATTGCAACCCTACTCAATATCGGTTTGCGAGTGATAACCGGTCTTATTCAAATTGCGGAATGTTTCATGCAGCACTCGCCTTATTCTTTATATACCTGCACTTAATTTCTAGGTAATGAAAGAGGGGAGTGGTGATAATAGGGATTTTTAAGGGTGAGTGAAATGGTAAGTAGTACAAAAACGTAGAGGTAAGCCTAATAATATTCGTTAATAAGAACTATGCTCTTAAAGTACTTTTTTCAGTTTTGTGCAGCAGTGCATATTTTTAAAAACGTTGTTTCGCACAATAGTGTTGCATAATGTCTAACGAAGCACCAGCAGTCACCAAGTTCCTTACTTACCAAAACTAAAACCAACCAACAGTGGATATTCATAATTAATATATTAATGATTTACCTTGTCAATAATTAACTTAATAAATATTAATCGCATTAATTATTAAATTGTAAATGTCTAAGTGATGCTTATTTATTCCGAAGAATTCACTCTGTATAGTAGCATCTTAAACAATAGTCATTATCAATATGCATAAAAAGTCGAACAATGCATTAACTTCCCTTCAGTAATGAATCACAAAACAGACCATCGCTCTCCGTCCGTAGTCAAGAGGGCACTGCTGCAATATAACGCAGCCGAGACGCCTTACAGCACGTGCCGTATGGTGAGAACTGACAAGACACGAAGAGGTTTAGTTAGTCATTTTGGAGAATTTATGGCAAAAGTAGTTTAAGTAGGAGACCGCATACACCCTTAGCCCCAACATTCTGTTCTACGCGACCGGCACTACTAGGGAGTTTATGAGTGGAAATGAGAATTGGCAAGGAATATAGATCGTAGAAGTAATTTTATCGTGGTCAAACCTATCCATTTTGAAGTTTTAATCAGTGCTTGACCACTGAAATGATGGAATATAAATTAATCACTACTAAATGCATTTTAGCTTTTCATCCCACTGGTCGCTGACCTACCAGACATTTACGCGTGCCTTTTTTAACCAAATACCGCTTATTCGTTAAATGCTGCTTTTGCTTATTTTGGGGATTTACGCGCTTTAAACCCTAGCTATATAGCGGTCAGGGTAAATAAATTCAGCGACATTTTACCATGAAAAACTTCTAAAAAATGTCTTTACAGCCTACCTTATTTCCCCACCCACAAAACCCCTATTAACTCCGGTCCCGTAATACAGAACGCTGTATTATATAAGGTTCACTACAAAGACTAGCCTCGCCGAACTTATTAAGTCAACAGAAACCATTTAGTGATGCCGTGCTGGCTCAAGCGCCCAAAGGGTTACTTCCCGTAATTTTAAAATACCAAAAAAGGCAAGGCCTATTAAAACAGCTGCGGTAAGTGTGTAGTAGATTAAACACAGTGAAATTACGCAAACTGTGTTAGTCGTATTTTTATTGTTCAAAAGGGATGTAATTATATAATCGCATTAGGTGTAAACTTGAATCAAACATTGTGGTATACCGACAACGTCGGCGACAGTTTCGTTGCTTTTAGCAATTTAATCATACCTCGAAACAAACATCTGCTACCAATTTAGGTTCTCATCTTTCCTTCTGGAAGTACACGTCTTCATTGAATGCAGAACTTACCGGAATGGCATGTTGCAAATTTAAATAACAATGCGAACAATCGCGTATTCACTTGTATTGGCAATTATAAACTCATGCAACACTAAATAAAATGTGTTGCAAAGTTAGAATTATTATTTTCGTACTACTTCTACTTCTACGTAAGCTCGGTTACTAGCCGTACTTCGCGGGCGTTTTAATCCTCTCTGGGAATTTAAGAGAGCCGTTAAAATACAGTGATATTATGAATTGCATAGCAATGGATGCGCCTGTTGTACTTTTTTACCACAAAAGCAATGCTGAAATAACGCAAAATATGTCTTCAATTCGCGTAACATGCCGACCTATGCGACAGATTGATAATGTTTCACTAATCAACATTGAGTAAGTTTGCACTAGTGATTAGCATAAAGGCTATTCTAAAGTCAGTTCAGTCACGATAGAATGCCGTTTTTTAACGAGCTGTTTCTGACCGCTAACAAAACATACGTACTCTAAAAAGTGGCTACTTAAGTAGTTTGCATTTCTATAATTGATTTTGACTAATTTTATAAATTCACATTTACTTTATGGATGAAATTAGGGAAAAAATATTTTATACTCGTTTGGTAGGAAATAAAGCGTCCTAAATTGTATACAAAAAGAAAGGGTACCTTTCTTTTTAATGTTTCTAATTATGAGCTTTTTACAAATGTGAGCTGTTCATTCATTATATATCACATCTATACAGTCTATAATTTATACAGCATGGACCACATCTGCTGCAATATTTTATGAGAACTATGTGAATTCTTCCTCGTACCGAAGGTGACAAAGTGCTCTGCCTTTAACAAGATGTACACAATGCACAGGTTTTAAAGCTGGACTTGAAGTTTGGCAGTCTGTAGGCTTCAAAATGATTCGGCAGTTTATAATTTTTTAAAAAAGAATATATACCTTTCCTTTAAAAATAGGATTTCAAGGAAACCTAATGTTTTACCAGGCGAGTACATTAATAATTGTTACGTGTATGCTTTCCATAAAAAAATATTTGAATTTATAAAGGCAGTCAACGTCAATGATAAAAACGAATACTACTAAAGCAGCCACTTTTACAGTTTTGTCAGCGGTCAGAAATAACCCCATAAGAATGCCGGTAGCACATGGTGACTGAAATGATTTCACTTTAGACTACACGATAGTCAGTATTACAACCTAACTTAATGCCGATTAGCGAGAGAGTATCAATGTTTCGCATACATCGGCATGGTATACGAATTCTAGACAGTACTGTTAGTCTATTACTGACCCAAATAAGTTTGGGGGATGCTTAACTTTCAAGAAACAAACGATCGCACATGGCTGGGTTAGTCTGATATTTGTATTCCTTGTTTGAAAAATGGGCTAATATTTCGTTAGAAGTGAAATAAGAGGAGGAGGAGGAGGAAGAAGAAGAGGAAGAGAATAGGGCTAATAACGAGAGCCAGGTAGCACCAACCAGGAGAAACCTTCAAAATATTAATGCATATTGTAAACACAGGACTTACAAGAGGCAGGGGCCAATCAACCGTGATAGGGGGGTGACGTATTATCGCAAGTGGCTACCCGTACCTACGAGCAACTGTATATATTTCGCGATTGACTTTGTCGAAATAAGAGATAAAGGCCATGAGTTAATTTGCAAGCGAAATATTATGAAAGTTAATAACATAAAATGGCGGCGAGAAAGATAGAGATCATCTCGCATACAAACTGTATAGGTGCTCGACGGTCTTTGACTTTATTCATGCGAGCACGCGGATCACATTTATTCATGATTTTGTATAGGTCCTGCGCCTGTTTTGTTCTTAATATGCATATTTTCATATGGGATGCTTGAGGTGTGCTTAAATTAAATGTTGTTTATCGGCCGCCTTCCATTATTCTAATATTTTAACTCCGTTTTCAATAGCTGTTCATGTATTGAAACCAAGGAATAGTGTAAACACAATCCTTTGCATTTATTTATTGCCAAATATGCTGATCATTGCTTTTTTTTATCCCTTTTATAACAATTCCCCTCTTAGAAGCATCCTTACAAATCGTCCATTGCAAGGATAATTTGGGAACATGGAAGCGGTGTGTTAATATACATAAATAACTACTTTATTTCTTTAAGTAGCCCATATGTGGTATATTCATTTAATGCTGTAGGATATCACCCGTAAGGCAATAACTAGCACCTCACTCGCAAAGTACCTTCAGCATGACCTTCTGCTATGAACAATTACTTGGCGTGCGGTCGTTTGAATTTCGCTGTTGGAAATCTGCGGATGATCTGCCCGGCCAATGGCTTTTGCGTTGTCGAACCCGAGCCGGCATTCATTTTAAAGGCAGTGCATGGCGACGTGTGAAAGGCCATCTTGTCGGTTTACGGCTAGGCTGTACTCCTGCATGCGCGATTTTGGCCGTTTTTCCTTCATTCCACAGTAATAAGCTGGACACTTTAAGCGGTTCACTCGATAGACGATTCCCGAAATCTCCGCAGGGCGTAGCCGCCCACTGGGCTGCATTGTTAAGCGCCGGATTGTGGCCTCTGGCCTGTGACCCAGGCCCACGTTAAGGGGTGTGAATATCCGTTCCGTGGCCTCGGGCACGTCACTGATGTAGGGCAGGGCACGAATAATAGTGGGCTTTTGTTTGCGTTTCCCGTCTGTCCTGGTGTGCCTTCGGTACAGGAATATGTTTATGAAGCTGCAAGGGTATCCGTTGGAGAGGCATAGTTGCCACAGGGAATTTCGTTCCTGCAGTTTTTCGGCCTGTGTGCTGCAGTGGTTGTTGACATGTAGGAACAGCGTCCGGACGCAACCACGTTTATGCGACAGTGGGTGGTTACTGTTGTAGTGAAGGATTTTCTCGGTCTTGGTTGCTTTTCGAAACACCCCGGTGTGTAGCGACCCATCTTACTGCCTCGAAACCCCGACAACCAGAAGAAGAATTTCCCCGTCCTCTTCTTCCTCCATCGTTAATTGAATTTCGGGTAAAACAGAGTTCAATTTACTTTTAAAGTCTTCTTTTACGTCTCGGCATAGGATAACGAATGTGTCATCCACGTAACGCATCCAAAATGACGGTTTGTCGGACTGAAAAACTCGCGTTTCTAGTTCTTGCATGACAGTTTCCGCGAGATAGGAGAGCCCATCAGGGATCCGTGGATTTGATCGTAGACCCGACCGTTAAATGTGAAGTACGTGGTTAAGCAGTACTCCAGTATCTCCATCACGTGTTTCCGTTTTAGTAGTTTTTCTTCTTCCTCGTACTTTTCTCCAGTGGGTCGTTGATGACTTTCATGGCCAATTCTTTCGAAATGGATGCGAAAAGGGAGGCCAAGTCAAAAGATGCCATTGTTTCGTCTGCACCTATCTTGACGTCTTTCAGTTTTTCAAGGAAGTGTGTTGATGATACAGCTGTATGTTCCGAACCGTCCGTCAGTTTCTTCAGATGTTTAGTGAGCAATTTAGCTAGCCCGTATGTAGGTCTGCCTTTCAGTGCCACGATTGGCCGCAAGGATACATTTGGTTTATAGATCTTAGGCAGTCCATAAAAGCGTGCTGCGGCAGCATCCTGTGGCTTCATTTTTCGCCAGCCCGTCTCGGATATTGCCTTTCGGTTCGGGCCTTTGTTTTTTTTGCCCACGAGTTTCTTCATGGGGTCCGAGTCGACGAGTCTGTATGCCTGCCTATCATGCAGCAGCTCATCCGCTTTTGCTATGTTATCCGAATTTTCCAGGATCACGATTGCTCTTCCTTTGTCAGCTAGAACAATCGCAATATCATCGTCCCCCTTTAATTCCTTGATAGCCTTTACTTCAGCTGAGGAGATGGTTTGGCAGGGCTCGTCTGCAAACATTACTTTCTCACAGGTAAGGCTATCAAGGCAGCCGTTCGCATATGTATATCTAGATAGCCTTCCAGTAGAACCCAACCGAAAACGGCTTTCCACTCTGTTTTGGTGTCTCCAATAGAAAACTGGCTGACGCCTGCCGGTTAGAAAGTCGTCATACCATTTAAGACGATTTCCAGCCACACCAATTTAATGCAGCTTAGATATTAGTTGTCCATGTGGAACCTTGTTGAATGCCTCGCTGAAGTCAATGTAGATCGCATCAACCGACGAACCCATTTTCAAAGAATTCGTCCAGCTTTTCATATCTGATAAAAGGTTGGGGATTGGAAAACTTTATGCACACTTGAGGTTGTTTATGTAGTTCATTTGGTTGACTTGAGCCGCAAAATGTTGTTTAGTAGAATTTAATTCCGTTCAGATCAGAATACTGGGAGAAAATAGAGGCGAAAATAGGTGAAATCCAGCGTTTGGTGATATCCGAGGAATTTCCTACGCTATTAAACGCTGCGGAAAAGAACTTATTGTGTCTGCATTAAGCACTATAAAGGAAAATTCATGGAAAACCGAAACTGTTTAATTATATCTGTTCACAAAACATAACATTTTGTTTTGCGTCCATAAAATTGGGGTTAGTGTAATGAGGAAATAGCGCATTAATTTTGGGAAATGAAGAGCGAAATAAGTTTAGAAAAATTACATTTTGAAAATCTGCCAAGTTTTATGCCATAAAATTTACTAATAACTTTTAAGGTTGTTCTTAGGTATACTCCATATTAAATTTATATTTTAAATTTGAGGGGTTGCAGGCAAGGAATGCGTTTGAGAACTTTATTAGCATATGGCAACCAAATTAATTGTACAATCGATATGAAGCTGGAGACAGTTAACAGAAAAAACATTTGCCAGAGTTGTCACAGGACACTGCGAAACGTTTTTTTTTTAAAAATCGCCGTTGATATTACTGCCACTCTGCTTTGCATTTTTTATTAAAGAGCTGAGTCTAGAAGTAACCAAATTGCCAATTAAGGGGCTAAGTCACTTGCCAAGTGATATCATGGTTTCCTTCGATGTCAGGTCCCTTTTTACTTCTATCCCTCAGGATCTGGCAAGCGAGACCGTCGAATTACTCCTACGAAACAAGAACGATGAGTCGGAGAATCGCCTTGGACACGCGCAAATCCTACAGCTCCTGAAGTTCTGTCTCAGGACATACTTCACGTTTGATGGAACATTCTACGAGCAGGTGAAGGGGACACTGATATGTTCACCGATTTCATGAATCATAGCCGAGGCAATTATGCAGCGGCTGAAGTCACTGGTTTTCCGACACCACAGACCGAAATTCTGGGCAAGGTATGTGGATGACACATTCGTCGTTATTGAGCAGGATAAGGTGCTCACGTTCAAGGAACGTCCCAGCAGCATCTTCCGGGATATCCAATTTACGATGGAGGAAGAAGAGAACAACCGGCTGGCCTTTGTTGATGTCCTCGTCTGTCGCAAAGATTGTGGTGGTCTAAAGACTAAGGTATTCAGGAAAGCGACAAACGCGATGCAAGTACTGAATTACAACAGCAACCAACCAATCACCCACAAACGCAGTTGCGCAAAAACGTTTTATCGGCGTGTTGAGATGCACTGCGGCGAAGAAGAAGAGAACAAAGTTGCCGAGATAGAATACCTTCGACGGGTGTTCAAAGAGAATGGCTACCCGCGCAAATTCGTCAACCGGTGCTTACGCAAACGAGATGGCCAAAAACACCACACCGACCCCAAGATTTGGCATTCGATCACGTACGTCAAAAACGTATAGGAAGCAGTCGGCCGCCTTCTCGCACCATTTGGAGTTGGAATCGCACACAGGCCGGAGGCAACCATAAGGCGTCAGATAATGAAGCCGAAAGACCCAATGCCATGGCAAGAAACTTTTGGGGTCGTCTACAGGATCTAGTGCAGTTGCAGTCAAATCAACTATGTCGGAGAAACTGGCAGACTTCTCAGGACGCGAATTGCCGAACACGTGGCAGCAGTGCGGCGAAATGATGTCAATTCTCAAGTTGCTGCTCATTTGACGAGACCCGGCCACGCGTTCAAATTTGATGAGGCCAAAATTCTCTCAAGAGGTGACAATCGAGTGAGCCGAGAACTACTTGAGTCATAGTTCACGGGCCCCCAATCCATAAAAAAGTGCATCGATTTGCCCAATCCACATTCAATGCTGAGATTCAATTTGGCCAAGGCAAGTCATCACTTGAGGAACAGGCGGGCCACCGTCTCATCTTACGCCAACAACGGAGAGCCAAATGGCCGAGCAATCATCATGCCCGAGCTCACCGCCCGTGACGAAAGTTCAACAGGCCAGAGCCCGCGTGCCGTCCAACAAGCAGTCCACGCACAAGAAGGCAATTAACGTTAATTGTCGCTGTATGCTTGCAGTAATGACTGTGACCTATAAATACTGCAAACTTCTGTGCATGCATTACCCGTTTCTGCTGCTCATGTCTCTGATGACGAATCCGCGATGGATGTTAAAACGTCAGGCGAATAAACATATTGTCCCAGCGATCGAGTCTACTTCTTCGTCTCAGTAACCAAATATGCTGAATACTGTTCCGTTTTAGATAAAACATTTAGCTCTTTCATTTATAACATAATAAATATCCCTATTTATTAGAGAAATCAATCCACTGGCCAAAATTTCGGAGACTTGCCACTTGCAAGCGGTCGGGCATTCCTCCAACGGTCAACTTCCTACAACCTGTCTTCCAACATTTCGATGCAGAATAAACTATCACTTCCACCTTCCGTCTTACATTCCCCCTCTTGCAGAACCGGTCCTGAAAATCGCGGTGGCATGAGTTTTACTTATTAACTTTATACACTGCGATAAGATAAAAATACCATGTAGGTATTAGCACAGGGGCCTGCACTAGTGTTTACTCTGCAGCTACGACAAGCACCCTTGTTCGAAGCGATCCGCAGACGACATGTTATGCAAAAGATGCAGTAAATTGGAGCACTTTTAAGAGTTTCGCATGGTACCACAAAACCCAATATTCCTTCCCTCTACTCATATTGAAATAGTCACGGTTACATCAGTTACTGATCCTGATAACTTTTCCAGTGCAGTGGTTATACGTCCGATAAACAGGACTATTTTGCACATCTAAATAAACACAGAGGGAGATATGTGAGTTGCGTTGCGCATTCGGTATAAGCGCCAGATGACTTAAATGTAACCAAATATCGCATCACAATAGTCATCGCCACCACCGTTCTAAGGTAATGTTTAGTAGAAGGTGAGGCCATTGGTCTTGCCAGATGTTTGCGCCAATATTTGGCCAGAAAAGTCTTTGAAAGCGTAAACATTCATTTTTTTGGCGTTCATGACGTGTTTTGCGGCTTCCGTATGCGTCACACCTTTCAAGCTTGTCTCCTAATCTAACATAGGACGGCACTTCTATAACGAGAGCATCTCGCAGGCAAATGAACATTGTAAAAGGACATATGCCGCTGTTGAGGAGACGTGTCGTATTTTGATGGAGAAATTCTTCGGGAAACGGTAACACACTTTCTTCATAAATGTTTGACACTAGCACGCTAGGTCGTCTTCAAACGTGAGGAAATAGTGTGAGGAACAGTT
>JAYGXS010001995.1:0-11676 GCA_036362985.1 Ligula intestinalis | reverse complement strand
ACGGACATGGAACTTCGACTTCCTTTTAGTGGAATATAACGAAAAAAATGGAAAGTCTGGCTATTGCAATGTAAAAGTAGTTTTTTATTATAAGTCGAAGGGATTTTTGGGGTCTCTGAAGTCAGACCTGCACAAAATTTATTATGTAAGTATTTGACACTGGTTTTACAGGTCGTTGTCAAACGTGCAGTGAGCACAGAGAACAGTTAGAATTTTAAACCTGCCTGAAAAGAATCAATAATACCTATGCATGCTTGCCAATAGGTTTATTGTTGTTTGGCATCTCGTCCGAATTCGCTGCCGTCTTTTACAGGTTTCTTTGAGATTTCTGTACACGGTATCTAATTCAATGCGCCAATAAATATGCGAATTATTTGAGTTAATGTCGTCTAAAAACTCAAAACCTTTTTTGGATGGATCAAATCAAATAACGCAAGTTTCGCTGCATGCTGATTTGTGTGCCGTTTTTACTCTATGCATAGCAACTTGGACGAGTGGTCTCGTCCTGTTTCTGCCAAATGGTGTTCGTGTAGGTGTTTACAGACCGAGTTTCCTGTTTTATCAAAATACACTGCACTGCAATTGCCACATGGAATCTTGTGACATCCTTCTTTCCTACCCAAACAGCCAGTCTTTAGGATGCACAAGCTGACTTCGGAGCTTAGTCGCGGGGTTAATCTGTTTTGCAAATGGGATTTTGTGCGTCGATGCATGAAACGAGGGGAATTAAAAAAGGAAAATGAACTAGATTGTTTCGATCATGTGCCCAAAGCAAAAGGCTAACGAGCGCTTCCGTTTACTAAGAATATGTTCAAACTCGTTAAAAGACACCTGAGGAAACACCATATCCGTGTAGCGCATAAGCCAATGACTACACTGCGAAATCAGGTCGCAAAGCCTAAGGATAGGATTGACTATCTGATCAGAAATGAAGTCCTTTACAAGATTCTCTGTGGTCCAACCAGAAGATTTGCCTCTACGCGCTCACACGATCACCAATTGCCAGTAAAAGAGCGAGGCGAGTTGCCCAAAGTTGCTATGCATAAAGTATAAACTGGTCACAAAGTTGCATGATACCAAACTTGCATCATTGGCTCCTGGCCATCTAACAATGACCGCGAATATTTATTAGCCATTAACTCCGATGACTCGCGCATTTATCGTGCTGGGCCCACACTATGCCAAGCTGAGTACTCCGAATTTTTTCGTTCACTTCATTTGGTAGGATTATGTCGTGGGGTCATCTGGAGAAAGTGTGAAGCGCGCCCCGCAGGCTAACGTACACCTGATTTTCGGGGAGAGGATGGCCGGGACATGTCAGGGAACGAATAAGATCCCAATATTTTTGTTGAATAAAAAAGTTGCGAGTGCAAGTTGGGTCGCGTACTCAAACCTTGGGAGAAGACACTGAATGAGCTTTAATATTGTCGCTAACCCCCAACGGCGAACGCATATATGGACGGGGAGTATGCCCAAGCCTCGGGCGAGGTAACTGAGCGATATTTTCCAGTGGTATCACCGACACCAACTAGAAAAAAGTTTAAAGAAGAACAAAAGTGGCGAGATTATGCAAATCACCCCACTTAAAAATTGCAAGTAAGTGATAATTCCCGTGGTAAGTTCAAAAGGCCAACTTTTCTTAGTTTTATTAGGATTTGCCGATAACAGCAATTATGGAATGCGGTTGCCTTTGAAGAACCGCTCTGCAGCTCAATGCCATCAGCAAATCCAAGCTGGAACGATGTGTGGCGTGTAGAAAACCAGAAGATTATAGGTAATGCAGCCTAAGGAAAATTTGTAAGCAGTTGATTATTAAAGACAGGAAAATATCCGGCCCCTCGATATAAGCTCACCCTTCATTTTTCTCGTAACCACTTCGGCAATTACGATGAAAACAGAGGCAAATAAAAGGAATCGTCTCTACTCCATTTGCGATTACTCGAACCAGCCACCGAATTCCACGCAGTGACCACTTCTACCCGGGAGCGGAGAGCGTCTGGCTGACGATAACATTCCGCCCGAACTGGCCATTCCTTTCCTCTAGTTACCTGTCGGTAACAGTGCTTAAGGGTTAAGACATCGCCTGATGCAATTTATGTCGAGGCATGGAAGGCTGCAACCTAAAAGGATAACCCGGTCCTCGCATAATGGAGAACGTTCTCTGTGGCGATCTGCGTGCGCATGCCCGATCCCACCTTCAGTCATCCTGACTCAGTCTTGCTCGGATGAGTGACTGAGGCAGGAGTGTGGCAGAAAGTACGATAGACTCTGCGAAAGTCTGATCTAACTCTGAACAAATTCATTCACACATCACCGTCCTTGCGCACACTTAGCCGTTACGGAGTATACGGAGGACAATGTGGTTTGCGACAGTCTAAATGACTTCCTCACTTTGTAGCAGTGGGTGATAAAAAAACAAAGTAGAGGAAACCGACAGTCACTTATCTGCTCCTTAACTGGAACAGACCATGGAATGGTACTTGAAAACGACCAGTACTAGGACGAGATTTCAGTCAGCGTTACCTTTCACCTGCATTTTATGTTAATTTTTCTATAATTGGGGATAAAAGTGAAAAAAATTGCTGTCTGTAGGTCCCGACTGCATTATGTATGAAAAGGGAATGCTTATCTTGCGTTTCTTTGAGGGTAATTGATTGAGTGTAAAAGCAGAAAGCTGACAACGACCAGGAATCATTAGTTCACAATCACTATCTTGAGCACAGTGGTGTCAATTATGACGGACAGGCACCATTGCCGTCGGACTTCCTCGTTTACTGCCCGCTGCGTCAACGTTGTGCATCTTCTCAGGCAGTTGTTTTAAGACTCGTTGACCTGAAGACCCCTGACCAACTTCCACTGGCGCGCACACGCACGTCAGGTAGTCTCGACCCCCTTAGGGCTAATTGAACCTGCCACCCTGCGGCCAACGCAGACATTGGCCTCTTTACGCCATAGCCCCGCGGGCAGTGCAACACACCAATCGCACATACTACTTAAATTGTTATAAGGCCTCTGTCAAGACTGTTACACTCCCTCTCAGGCCATGCTGGACGCAGGTAGTGGTTCTTTCTGCTCGATGCCCACCTAAATCTTGACGTCACAGACAAGGCCACACAGAGCAAGCCCTTGCGCGAATGTACTTTTCGGCTTGCCTCTGACCAGACACAAAATGGCCAGTGTCTACCTTCGTGCGGTCCAACCAATCACCATCAAGGCAGCGAGATTGAGCAAGGATTTGGCAGCCGCCCCGACGACTGACGCTAGACTCACTTGGCATTCTGCCCCCTCGCTTGGCGGACGCGCCACCGCTGCTCTCTCACATGGCTCTCACGGTCGAAAGCATGCCAAATCAAGCCAAGCCTTCTGCTAACTATCCGCTTATTTATTCTGTACACAATCCAATCTTCCTACTTCTCAGGCTTTCCAAGACTTCTTTCGACAACAGTAGCTTATGTTGCCACGCTCATTACCCCCTACAACCTACATGTTTTCCACCGAAAACGGCGTTTATCGGGTTTTATGGGCGGGAAATTCGGACACGCAGTGGAATATCTTTAAAAAATGCTAAATGCATTTTTATTTTACTGTATTTAGACGTGTTGTTGATTTATATCAGTAGATTTGCCTAATCTGTATTGTCATTTAACCTTTTGCCAAAAAACCCGATTATCAAACTGTAGGTTCTCTGAATTTCCTGAAAAATTGACATAGTGGTTAGGAGGTCATCTATTTCAACTTACCCGTGGTCCAACTTACCGTTCTTGAGTAAGATTAGAATAGTCCATGGTGCGAAGCGCAGCGCACACCTTCAATTTACATGCGGAACAACCTGCTCGCAGTGGTCGCGGGAAAGAACTTCGACTACATTTTTCACTTGACAATTACTTCTAAAAAGTTCCTTCTCTGCCTATCATATTTCCCCACCCCACAAAATTCTATAACCACCGTTTTTGCAGGACAAAATTCTGGGAATAGCGGTTTATGAGTGGAGCTACGTAAGCTTCTTTTGCCCTTCTTTCATCTTCTAAGGAGCAGGGCCTGGAAGATCACATCCATTAGATTTAAACCTGAGTAGCCTTAACAACCTTTAATATGCCGTCAACACAAGTCGTCGCTTCGTCAGTGACCATTACCGCCTGCGACAGCAACTGGGATTTCCTTGCACGATAAATCTCTGATTTTGATGTTCTCTGGCTTTTAAATGCAATCCAAGATTTCGAATTGATGACTGTTGTGTTCCAAGTACAACCACAGCTTGGACACTACGCCAGGCATGTGCTCAGTCGTTCATAATTGTCTCCATAGCCCACACCTTTAATTTACATGCGGAACAAACTACTCCCATCGGCCGCTGGAACCAACTTCGTCTACACTTTTTTTCACTTTACACTTACTTCTAAAAATTATCCCCACCCCACAAAACTCTATAACCACCGTTTTTGTAGGAAAAATGCAGGGAGTAGGGATTAATGAGTGGGGCTACATAAGCTACTTTTTCCGACGTGCCTGGTAGCAAAAGACAGCATTGCCACCCCACACTTACCTACCAAAATAAATCTTTTTTTGGAAGGAGGGGGGGTCGTTCATAATTGTCTCCATAGCCCACCCTAGTGTGATGTTTGCTTAAAGCATGAAGCAGCAGGGAGAAACGTGCCCAACAGGCTTTCTGCTACGTCGGGGGAATCACCAGCACCGACAAAATATCCCATAGCCTGGAAAATATGCGCTTCGAAGACAGATCCCTTTCGTACCCGATCAATCTGCTCCCATTTCTTTTGCTCGTGACGCTGCAGCTTCCAGAGGACAGCAGCCTTGTATTGATGCGCTTTCTCCACCTTCGTCTGCGCAGCAATCGATCTTCTTCGTCTGGCTTCCTCGCGTTCAGCGCGGACTCTGCTGACACACTCCTGGTCTCCCGCCTTCTTCGCCGCTGAATGCTGTTTGGGTGCCTCAGTAGGTTTCTAAAAACAGGCACAAATAACAGATAGTTTGTCATACCCTCAGTTCTTTTTTAGTGTAACTTGTGGAAAGAAGGAAGGTCGAGTACCGGATCAAGTTGTTTATTATTCTGAGCTTTTGGGCTCTTGCGGGAGTCCATCGTCAGAGATAAAAGCATCCACGAAAAGCAAGCGACAGTCATAGGGGGAGCTATGGCTATTAATTGCTTTACGCAAACGGTAGTAAGGAATGGAAAAAATGACCTTAGTTGGTTCCAGTGGCAGCCTACCAATAAAATTTCAAGAAAAGCTTGAATAAGTAAAACTTTTGGCAGGCTTTACCTCGACCTTCATGTACTTAAGACAGATTGAAACATATTCTAACTGTTATGCTACAAAAAACTTGTACTTAAAGTACTTCAGTAACATAATAACAATGCAAGCCAACGCTCTACCTACTTGAGCTACAAACGCTCGCTTCACACCGTCAGTTTAACCACAATTGGATCGATTTTACCCACCCATCTTTGCCATTCATATGAAATCCACCAATACGGGAGAGCCAGTTGACTGCCCAAGCAGGATTTCCTAAACATGCATCTGGAATCCACCAGAATGACTACTAGACTGACTTCATCATTAAGTTGGTTGGGCAGATTTGGTTGATTTAGCTGATCTAAGTGTGATTAAACTCACGATGTAGCGCGACATTCGCAGCTCAAGTAGGTAGAGCGTTGGCTTGCGTAAAAGGCCTCCCTCCTATGCGGGTTCGCATCCTGCCGAATGCCGCAAGCTTTTTCACAATTGGATCAACTAAATCAACTAAATCTGCCAAACCAACTTAATAAGAACAATGACCAATTTTCAGATGGCAAGAAGAGCAGAATATAAATGATATGTAAATTTTAAGTTTCCCGCTGGCTTTTCGTGCGTATGCTCATTTTGAAAGAAAATCGCCAATATTTGCATTGATAAATTCCACGCAGAGTTGCGTATGCTTTAACGCTAGAAAGCTACTGTACTTCCTTTGATTCAACCCTGTCTCTCGTGATGAGTCTTAACGTTCTGAGATTTGTGAATAGTATGTTTGCACTTAATTTGATCTTCTTCTAGGCAATAGACGTTCCGAACCCTCACCCTTTCTCAGTGGAAGCACGGACATTGGAATCATGGACAGCTGAGAGAAGCCTTTGGAATAGACGTTTAAAATGACCTGGCATTCTTTTTAGGTTTTCGCTGGGCAGAAAAATTGAAGAACAGTAAAGAATGGAGGAATCATGCAGGCATCTGTAAATTGACAGGCTAGGACTAGCAGTGCAGGAGATGAACACGAACAGCGGATATAATCTAAAAGTTTACGAATATTAATGATCAAACATCTTCAACATTAAGAGCAAATTAGAGATAAGAGGCCCGAGTAACACCAAGGTTCCAAAATGAGGGTCAATTATTGGGAAGAATGTGCTTACATTGTGGACTGAGAGAGGCTCGCAAACGAAAAACTTATTTCATCACTTCCGGTCGTTTAGTAGAAGGCTATTTGCGAACGACCGTGCTGTGACGTGGTTTTGGCTGTCAGGGGCACATGTCCTAACGATTGAGCCATCGAGCTTGATATCTAGCCGGTTGTAGATCGGGAGTATATATTATTTTGTTTGTGCACCGATATATCTCTCAGGATGGGCCCGTCCTGGGTTATGGATTTTGCGAGTCGAATCGATCGATTGTATTCCGCAAAGCTCTTAATAATTGATATGTTACTAGCCAACGGTCAGTAACACATTTTTTTATGTTTTCATAATAGTTTTCCGGCTCAGACAAGGCACCGTGATATAGCTATTTCGGGCTATTGGCCCTCATCAGCCACAGACAGCCAATTCAAGTGCAGCAGCTGAAATTGCCGCCGCACCCGAGTTTCGAACTCGCGCCTCGCCGGTCAGGGGCTGATGTCCTAACCATTGAGCCATCGAGCTCGATGTGTAGCCGGAATACTACTAAGAAAACATACAAAAGATGTGTTACTGACAATTGGCTAGTAACATATTAATTATTAGTAGCTTTGCAGAACACAATCGGTCGATCCAACTCGCAAAATCTATAACCCAGGATGGGCACATCCTGAGAGATAGATCAATGCCCAACAAATAATATATACTCCCGATCTACAACAGGCTAGACATCGACCTCAATGGCTCAATGGTTAGGACGTCTGCCCCTGACCGGCGAGGCGTGAGTTAGAAACCCGGGTGTGGCGGCAATTTCAGTTGCCACACCAGAGTTGGCTGTCCGTGGCTGATGAGGGCCAATAGCCCGAAATAGCTAAATCACGGTGCCTCGTCTGAGCCGGAATACTCCTGTGACAAAAACATAAAAAAGATGTGTTACTGACAGTTGGCTAGTAACCTATCAATTATCAGTAGCTTTGCAGAACACAGTTGGTTGATCCGACTCGTAAAAGCATTTACCCAGGATAGGCACATCCTGAGGAATAGATCGGCTGCACAAACAAATAATTAGATAATTTCCATAATGATTCCCATTTTTTCCACTTTTATACGCTCTACTCTTTAAATAGCGTTTTCCCTCCCCAGACAGGCCTCACCCATTAAAGCCTTATTACCACCTGTCCCGTATTAAAGACAAGTTGCAGTTTTCACGTGCTGTACTGGAACCGAAATTAAACTTCTACCAATAGAACAGAGTGTTCTAAACAAACGTGGTGAGGTTCATTCGGATTTTAGAGCACCTAAACACCTTGAATTATTTAACTTTCCCAGAGCATGATAGAGCAACCCGTTCCGTATGCCGCATATGCTGCGGACTACTGTAAACCATGACACAAAAACTGTGTCAATTTTTCCGGTGATTACGGTATTCAGACCGACTGTTTGTGCATAAAAAAGGGCAATATCTGGCTCGAAAATTGTTAGGACGACCCAGCACGTGAGTTATCACTCAGGCCATCCTGAGGGTGCGACAACAAAGGAAGTGTACACGTCAGTGGAGGTAGGCAGAACAGGACAAGAACGCGACCTTCAATGGGCAAACACCATGCGAGGACGCAAGGAGGCACACGCACGCGAGACCGCCATCACCATCGATGGCTGCCTCCATCTGCAACTCGTGGAGGGCCAATAGGGAACCACGATCATTGGCCCTTGAATAGCGAGGCTGCGAGCAAAAGAGCATACTGCTGTTAGTGACAGGAGGCCTGCTGTTGACTGAGACGCGCTACCGACGACAGAAGACACGCTGCTGACGACAGAAGGCACGCTGCTGATGGATACGCAGAAGAGAGAGCTGATATATTGGTCAGAATTGTCACAGTTAATTATTATCTGCAACCCTGCTCTGCCTTCCCTTCCTTATACACAACTGGGGGATAAAACCAGTGTCGACGCAAGCACATCCAAGGTTATAACAGTAATAGTATCAGTTTAAAGGGCTGTTATCCTAATGAACAGGTCATGGATTCACTAGTATCGTTATGATAACCAATAAAGAAGAATTGTCCATTCAGGTCGCCACTATTTTTGTCTATAGCCTCCTTCTCTCTCAAACGTACTAGGCCCTGGGAGGCTGCTCGTTCATGATCGAATCAAAAGAATCTAGGCGACAGAAAGCCGGAACCACCCCTAAGTGTGCAGTCTCGCCTGACTTGGTTTCCTTCAGAGTGGGAGGGCCGTAGAGGCCACGTTATGAAGGAACCATTACAGCCTGACTCTCGGTCCGCCATTGCAGCGATGGCTGGAGCGTTGATTTCGATGATGTCCATCACGAGCTTCAGCAATCTGAAGGCAACGTGGTGACTTGGGTGAAAGTAGACTTGCGCATAATCTGCTTCATACACCCCCCCACCCCTCCCCAACCTTCACCCGGTGTCCAGACAAAAGTAAAGTACCCCGGCGATGGGTGGGGGAGTGCAGCTGACTGGCGCAGCCAACCCTCCAATGCGTGCCACTGGAATGATCACGTGGTCTGAGTTATCCCGTCAGTTAGCAACCTTCCAAGCCACGGCTTTGAGCGCACAACGATGGCTTCATGCGTGTCAGATTTTTTGTAGTGAGGACCGAGCCGTAAACCTTACTGCATAGTATCATTTCCCGCGCCAAGCCACCGTCGAAACCAGTCTGTACTGGAGTGGACGCACCTTCTGATATAGTTACTAATTCGTCTAGGTGGACCACTTACATGACCCGACCCTCCAAACACAAGAAACAGGACGTCAACTAAAGTGCATTATTTAGTTCACATTTCACATGAGTGAGATTGTCAGAGGTCAAGGTAAGAAGAAGTCATTTCAGTCATTCACAGTAAACTACAGATATGACATAGCCGTTGATTTTCTCGACATACGACACCTTTAACGGAAGCTGATAACACTAAGCATAATAAAAGTCACACCACAGAGCGCTTCTCGTAAGCAGTAGCTCGCTCAGTACCTTTAGTCATAATAGGCGGAACAAGCCAATAAACACCTGCTGAAGCTATTGAAAAGGCTCCCATACGGAAAGGGTTTTTTATGCGTGAATGGATTTTACAGCAGCCTATCACGTTGCCTTAAAGTTGCTCCTGCCTCATGGTATCGTAAGCATTCTGTCATGTAATTCCCAGCATCTCAGTGTTTATAAAACAACGAAACCTCATAAGCTGTACACACTACATATGCTGCCAGGGCCTGCACTTAGCGTAGTGACTAGACGTGCATACTTTGCAGCGAAGGCCAGGCGCTGCACGCCCTGTGGACACATTTACTATTTAACTGATTGGGCAAAACCCTGCTGCATCTTAGTTCTGCAGAGTCTAGCGCAGCGAGCGTGTGTGGTGTAGCGGTTAGCATGGCTGCCTTCCAAGCAGTCGATCCGGGTTCGACTCCCGGCACTCGCAGCTGTTTTCCTGCCCTAAGATTTGAGAACTGACGAGAATTTATCGAAAACAAACGTATGTTCACAAAATTATCTTCTGGACTTTTCACTGGGAATTTTTGAAAATTTAAAAGTGCTAAATATATTTTAGAGGCCTCCGTATGGAAAGCACTGTGTTTGCATGGTTGTCAATTAAAGCACCCTATCGCGTCCCCTTAAAGCCTCTCCTGCCTGAGGGTATCGTAAACGTTTTTTCATGTAACTCTGAACATCACGGTGTTTATCAAGATGCCGAATCCCGTAAATGCCACACACTACATATGTTGGAAGAGCTTGCACCTAGCGTACTGACTAGGCGTGCATAGTTTGCAGCGAAAGCAAGGCGCTGCACGCCCTGTGGACACGTTTCCTATGTAACTGATTGGGCAAAATCCTGTTGCACTATGTGGATTCTGCAGAGGCCAGAGCCGCGAGCGTGTGTGGTGTAGCGGTTAGCATGGCTGCCTTCCAAGCAGTCGATCCGGGTTCGACTCCCGGCAAACGCAGAAACATCCCTTTTTTTCTTTTTTTTTCCAGATCAAGCCTCTTTTCTCAGTTATTTTACGTGTTGATGGGTGGGTGACGTCATATCTCATTGCCTTACATTCCTGCTTCAACTTTTGTAAAGTATGAGTGAATTACGTGCTCAAAAAAGTTGAAAACTGTTCCAGTTTAGGAGAAGTTTCCCATCTAATTGATAAATAATAATCATTCCTTAAATAGTTTTTACAAACTATAATTCATAATGTATACATTAAGAACGGTATAACATTATAATTGTTGTTTTAAACGCTTCTTCTTTGTATTGAAAGAGGTTAAATTTGTTTCTTAAATACATTAGCAAATGGCATAAACTGTAGGACTTTGCGTTTAAATTATGACGTGAAGAAGGACACAACAGTACAATTAGCCTGGTAGTTGTAAGACAGGAATTGGCTCAATATATTTTATTACCTGATCGTATATTATGCACTTGATGAGAGAATTGGTAATGTATCAATTAAGGGGCTGGCAACAATCAAAAAAGTTTTAACGTATCATACTAACAGCTTAGGTACTATCTAAGAAGCTCAGACACGTGTTTTGCCAGTATGCTGCCTGTCCGTTGGTAGCAAGTGCAGATTTCGCGGTGGTTGACGGGTTTTAACCCAAATATACACTTAAAATCTCGGTCTACACATCTAAACCTTAAATATACTGATGTATACTGCGAATAGAAATGATAATCTCAGGAAGTTAAAAAAATGTGAATCAGGAGAGTGTTAGATTGCTTGATAGCTGATTGTGAGATATCTTCGTCAAGTGAATTCCTACCAACATTTTTACCGACAGTCCAAGTAATCTAGATCTGCTCTATAAGTCTTGGTACCAAAGCCCCGTTCATTAGGGCAGAGCTTTTACCCTCCCATTGACGTGAGATGACGATTTTTTGGAGTACCAGATGAGAACTCTAAAGTTCTATCTGATTATCAGCGATACTTCTAACTTTCGGTTGAAGCCGGAACGCTATTCAGAGAAGCCAATATATTTAATATTTTACGACGATGGTTAACTCTAGTAAGTTTAGTTCGACCTACAGCATAAGATATCAAACAGTACATGAACTTAAAGTACGTACGTACAATACGGTCGGTATTTCATGCAAAATTCGGAAATTTTCAAAAGCTTAATAATGGCTCGCAAACCGGCTTTAAATGGGGTTGCAAAACTGATTATCTCAAGTCAATTCAGTCAAGCCGGGATGCCAGCTTTTTAAAGAACTTCCATCTGCTTGCGTACATAAAGTAAATTCTGTAAAAAAATGGCTATTAACGTAGTATGCATCTGACTCATTG
>JAYGXS010001993.1:0-11689 GCA_036362985.1 Ligula intestinalis | reverse complement strand
GTGGCCCGCTGAACTCATTCACTGATTTAGGAGTTTTTTTTACTGTCAATGACAATTATTTTATAAGAGTTCACTGCTTATCATCATTAATTTTATTTTCACGATAGCACTAAGGTTGTAACGACAGGGCCTCTTGGGCCTTTAATATACCAATTATTATTATTACTATTATAGATAACTTAGCAATAGGGGGAAGCTGAATACTTTCTTGATAAGTGAATTTGGAAGGCCGTCAGTTCCCGAGGAGTGTGAGTTTTTTAGACGGATAATGTGCTTACGAATTACTTCTATGGAGAAATCTATGGAACTGATAGTGTTGACTGAGCATGGCTGACGGGACCGGTTCAGATTCCATCTTAAGGTGCTTTGCAAAGAACGCATTGAACAGTTTAGCCTTCTCAGACTCATCTTGCACAACGTTTTTATTTTCATTCAGTAAAGGGGGGATTTCGTGACCTCGTTTAGCGGAGGACCGACGACGGAACAGTTGGGCAATAGATTTTGCAGAGTTTAACTCGCTGAGTGCGCAAGATTCCCTCTGTTTGTCACGTGCAAGACTAATCTTAATCGCTAATTTGAAAATCTCTGCGATTCTAAGGTGCACAGATAATGAACTAGTAGACTGGTCTTTCAACTGTCTTTGTAATTTCTGTAGTCTAGAAAAAAGAAAATGAGGAACGGTGGGGTCCGCAGTATAAGGCTTAACATTTTTGATCGGCACAAATTCCAAAATGCTATTTAAAATTACCGTCATTAAGTCACAGAGAATTGTTACACTGTTCGTGGAGGAAAGCTCCTGTCAGTCTAGTGAGTCCATAAAGTTGTTAATTAAATTAATATCAGCTAGGTCAAACTACGGTAGGTACGAGTGGTGCTAGCCTTTTTCGTAGAAACAAGCGGAAGGCAACAATGGATCAAAGTATGGTCACTTGGGAAGAGGTTCTGTTTGTAGTCAACGAAAAAGGGGGAAATGTCATTCATGAAAATTAAATCTAAAATATGCTGATCCCTTGTTGGGGAACAGACCAACTGAGACCAGTTTGAAAAATTGGTGGGATCTAGGAAGGGCTGAAATCTGGATGGACAACAGTTCAATGACCAATAAATTTCGGGAAAGTTGAAATCCCCAGCTATAACTTTAGCATCAAAGGCGGACCCCGAAATCAGCCTTAATATTTCGCACAGCTTTTCATTATCTTCTGACGATGAGTTAGGCAGACTATAAATGCATCCAATTATCGCCTTCTGATGAGGAGACAGGATAATTGATGCAAAGCAGTAATTGCCCGAGAATGACTCAGCATCTAAGTCGAACGGGAAATGCTTAAAAATAGCTTTAATATAGAGAAGACAACCACCACCACCTTTACTAGGGTGGTCTTGACGGTAGAAATCATACTCGTCTATTATGAGTAAAGCATCCGAAATTAGTGGATGAGTCTGTGACTCTGTAATGCATATAACATCTGGCTTCAGCTCGAACGCAATAGCTCTAAGTTGAGCCATCTTATTTAAAACGGATCTTGCATTAAGCAGAATGATATCTAGTGTAGCTCGAGTAATCGAACTAGGGTTATTTTTATTCAGTAATAAAATTTGGAGGTGGGTACTTTGGTTGGAAGTTTGAAGAATAGCCATCGACTGGAGCAGGACATTAACATAAGAAAGCTGAGGAGGATAGCTAAAAGCTGCAGGTAGATAGCTCTGTAACCAAGGTCAACCGGCCGGTTCAAGAAGATACCAAAAGCTGTAGTGGCCGCTGCCTCGAGATCTACTATACCAATTTTCAGAGTCTCTTCAATAAACTTGACGAACCCAAAACAATAGTATTTGAGTAGAAATCGCATATAATTGCATTAAGAGAGACTTGGCTGACCGAAGCAATACGGGTCAGCGAAGTCAGTATTGAAGGCTATCAACTGTTCCGCTGCGACAAATCTCGACGTAGGGGCGGAGGAGTGGCACTTTATGTAGCCAATGAAATTTTGAGCTGTCAGAGGGAAATGGCAGACATAGCCCTACGACGATGTGAAATAATTTCGTGCAAAATTAAGATGAGGCAACATCCGGCAGTCAATATATGCGTTTTTTATCGTCCTCCCGGCTCCAGCGAAAGTGACGACGTTGAACTGCTAAGTTCACTGACAGTTATCTGTAAACAGGAAAACCAAGAACTCCTGGGTGATTTCAATGCTCCTGACATCGATTGGATGAGGCCTTGAGTAAAGGCCGCAGCAGCACCTTTCAATTATCAACTTCTTCAGTTTTCTTTGGAGAAATATCTCATTCAGCACATAAAATTCACAACCCGACTGCGAGAAGGCCAGCAATCAAACTGTCTAGATCTCCTTTTTGGTAAAAAAAGGGGGGGATCATAAAGGAAGTGAACTCACAGTCGCCACTTGGGTTAAGTGACCACGTTGCTTTTACCTGCGTGTGTTACCTACTGTCTCCAAAATCGCAAATAAAGTGGCGCAGAACTATTTGGAAAGCCGATTTTGAAGAAATAAGACGTACCGCTTCCGCAGAAAACTGTTTACCCAATACGAATGATACAAATGAATTACTACAGCATATCCAAGGGACCAATGAAATTCATAAGACCATGTGCCAGACCTCCATATGTCAACCAGATGATAAAAAAGGGCCATGAAGACGAAACAGAGGTTGTGGAAAAAGAACGAGCATCTTCAAGATTCAACATCACTTGCTGAACATAAAGCGCAACGAAATATATGCCATGAGGAAATAGGAAATTCTAGAACTGCCTCTGAGCATCAACTTACAACACAAGCCACAATATGTCCAAAGAAGTTTTATGGGTACATCCGCAGTCAAAGGAAGCCCAGGGACGACATTTCAGCTCTAAGGGATAACCTTGGGAACGTAGTTACGAAGGACCGCGGAAAGTAGAGTTACTGTCAGAGTTTTTTCAGTTTGGCGTTTATGATGGGATCCACCAACGACAATTCGGGAGTAGAAGGGGGCAAAGAACCAGCCGTTATTGAAGCTGTTACCTTTTCTGTCGCAGACGTAAAACATGTCCTCAGTCACACCAAACCAGACAAGTTTCCTGAACCGGGTGGGATCCCTGGACTGTCCACCGAGCTATCGTTTCTTCTTTTAATTCTTTTCGAGCTTTCCATGAGAAGCAGTGGAAGCTGGCCAAAATCGTACCGTTACATAAGGGAGGTAGCAAGATGTCTGCAAACAGTTTTCGGCCCATAAGCTTGACTTGTATTTCCTGCAAAATGATGGAGGTTTTTTCAAGCAGGCCATATTAAGATTTTGCGATGAAAATGACATCATACAAAATTTCCAACATGGCTTTCGGCGAGGGCACTCCTGCCTTTCAAATTTACTGACTTCAACTGAGGCCTGGACACGTGCTTTAGAAGAGGGATTCGAAGTGGACGTAGTGTACATCGATTTTCGCAAAGCCTTTGACAGCGTGCCCTATCAACGCCTTTTAAATAAACTGAGCGTTCTTGGCATCAAGGGGAAAATTTTGGACTGAATGAGGTCATTTTTAGTCGGTCGAAAACAATGCATTTACATCGGGGAGGATGAATTGGACTGGGTTGACGTAGTTAATGGGGTTCCTCAAGGCTCCGTTCTTTGTCCTCTACTCTTCATTCTCTATTAAAATGGCAGCCTTCAAAAACTGAACTTCGGGGAAATCGTGTTCGCCGATGACGTTAAGCTCTGGCAGATCATTAAGTGCCCAAGCGACTGAGATGCTCTGCAAAATAATCTTTGCAAACTGCAGACGTGTTCCGAGAGATGGCTGCTGGATTTCAATGTTCAAAAGTGTGCCGTCCTCCACCTGCGTCCAACAAACTTCCCTATCCCCGAGAGCAGCAGGACATATCACCTGAAAAACATCCAAATGCCCGTAGCATCTACGCAAAAAAACCTAGGCATTTGGATACAGAGTAATCTGAAGCCCTCATTACAGTCTGTCAAAGCTGCAAATAAAGCCACGGGAGTGCTGCACGCTGTCAAAAGGGCGTTTCTAGCCTTCGATAAAGATCTCTTTGGCAGAGTGTATGGCACATTTGTGCGACCACACCTAGAGTACTGCATACAGGCGTTGCGGCCATGGCTAGCAAAGGACACAGCATGTCTAGAGAAAGTGCAGCGTCAGGCAACAAAGCTAGTAAGAGGTCTAAAGAACCACACTTACATAGATAGACTGGAATGCCTACGTTTATTCCCTCTGCATTACAGGCAACAACCAGGGAATCTTGTCTTAGTTTACAAGATAATAAAAGGTCTTGAAAAAGGATAACGCTTTGAAGACATGTTTCAGTGGTACCTCTCACCATATTTGCGTGGGCACACAATGAAGCTGCGCACGAACATGTCCAAGCTAAACCTCTGCTCTCAATTCTTCACACAAAGTGTCATACAACAGTGGAACAACCTTCCACAGTCAGTCGTTGAGGCCGCTTCCCTTTAGATGTACAAACAACGCTTGGATAATTACATGCTCCCCCTCTCCTCGCTCCAAGTCTGAACTCTAAAAACCAGACATATATTGTAAAAAACAATGCTGCTCCCTGTTTGCCAATACTATGTTAGAAGTGGTTAATTTATAGGTGCTTGTACACGTCCTAAATATGGTTTTCAAAGGCATCGCCTATTATCCTCACTAAATATACTGAACTTAAAACTGAACATGTTTGTTTGGTTTTTGCGTACATGTCTGTTACTTCGTTCTTTCGGGAATCTCATTGTCTTTCGAACATTTAGTGAACCACACCACACACTGCACACATTCGCAAAACCATAAATTTACTGGCCTTAAATATAAAATGTATTTATAACTTTGATTCCTGTTTATAGAACGAGTCTGAGCCGACAGTAATGCTTCAAAACATCCAGAAATTCAGTAGAAGTTCTTTGGAAAAATGTTGTTTGTTGAGTGCAATTTTGACACTGGGTCACCAAATCGTCATCAGACGGATGTGTATCGTACGAAACAGTTAATTCACAACGATGGCTCACAAAGGCTAATAAAGTGGGTTAGGGTATAGATTGGTAATTGTCAACCGCAGGTGATTTTACTGTCAGTGGGGACGAAATGGTTGTTAACCGCATGTAATTATGCGGTCGTTCGTGGACTAATTATCAACCTCATCTAATTGTGCGGTCGCTGGTGGTTGGTTTGGTTTCCTCCAGTCTGACCCTAATAGCATTGCGCGCGTTAGTGTATCACGCAAACACGCACTTCACGCGTTCTTCGTTGTCATGGCCTGGGATAATTACGTGATCGATAATTGATTGGTTGATCGATTTTCGTCAGCACGCGCTCTGAGGGCACCCACGTCAAAATATCGTAACGTATCGCAATCTGCTGATAATACGTGCAAGCGAGTTTTCGTTACTATGACTGAAAATCCGGTATATCTGTTGTTTTTTGCTGTTTTCTTCAGCATGTGGAAACCACCATCAGAGAAAACTTTAAGAAGACGTGCGTTGCGCGGATACCTTAAAGATTTAAGGAAATTGACAAAATAAGCAAGGGGAATGACGATATTTTCAGACTCTCTTCAATCTTCTTGCAGTTATTCATCTGATAAATCTGACTGTAGCACAACGTCATTGGACAATGGTAGTACCTGGAGCACTTCATCATCGGAAGAAGTAACAGAACCCTCAACAAGCAACGTTGCTGGGCATCCATCGATGGAGTAGGAGGAGACTCTAAAAAGTGCTTTGCGGTCTTGGGCAATGGACTGCAACACCCCGATTAAACATCTGATGAAACTACTCAAAATTTCGAAGTGTGTTGCCCCCGACCTACCAAGTGATGGACGTACGCTCGTGTAAGGGTAAGCACTCGAACAAATGTGACGGCAATGGGTAGCGGTGAGTATGTCAATATAGGACTTGTTAAAAAATTGACCAAACAGATAAGTCTACTCCATGCCTATTGTGGGAAATGAGCTAATAATATATTTAGCTATTGAGTGATTGCCTTTATATTGAAAAATGAGTGTGACTTTTGGCCAATTCTTTTTAGAGTTGTGGAGCCTTTCAGCGAACTAAAATTCATTCGTGAGGCTCCGCAAGCAGCAAATAGCTTCATTACTATAGCCAATGATGTACCACCACCAGTTTTCCGAAAGATTTACTCCAGGGAAGACTTGGCTCATCTACTAGACTCAGCGGAGAATGTTAATAAATAAATAAATTTGATAGTTGAGGACCAAAGGGTCTCGTTATTGCAAACTTAGTGCTGTAGAAAAATGAATACAAAGTTGATAAATGCTGCTCTCCATGAACAACCACCTAGGCAGCGGGAGTGTTTAGTACTGTTGGCAGATAAAAATAATACCCACCAACATATCGTCATTTTAAAATAGTAGTGAAAACTCTCTGAAAACGCATGGTGAACTATGGAGGAAGCAGTAAAAAAAACTCCTTCCATTCAAACGGGGACAGAGTTCAGCGGACCCCCGCTTAAAAAGAAAATAAGGCGTAGGAGAAAAAACTGCTTCTGCTTCTATGACAACGAGATGTCAACTGGTAGGTACCACTTAACAAATAAAAACTCCAAGGTTGCACACCTCTCCGGTGTATGTGGCGGCAGTCTGTCACTATCCGCCGATAGGGTTTTCAAAGCCCTATTAACCGATGAAGTAACAGATTGGCTAAGTTTTCGCAGGCGCTTAGTCCATCAAACAACTTTCCAAGAGTCTGAACTATATCCAATTGTCATCGGTAAGAACAGACCATTTCTGCTATGAAAATCTTCAACTCAAAGGTACTCGAACAGAGATGCCGAGTCCTCAATGCTGCGAGGATTGAGATACCAAAGGCCTTAAAACTTGCCATCAAACGTGCCCAAGATCGGCATCAGCGGCAAAGCGGGCAGTGTTCAAAATCTAAAAGCCAGGAATTCTGAAAAAGTGGGCAAAGAAACCTATTTGTTTTATTTTTGTACCAAAATATTTTTATGTCCGCTTTTTATATTTCTATAATATTACTCAATAAACAGTCTTCTTCGATTTGAGCTCGTTTTGCTAGTAGGGGAGTATTCTACCGTCTCTTCCATGCTTCTCTGAGGTTGGCAAACATCACGTCCAATTCGAAGTGCCTGTTGATGTATGAGTCGTCGGAGTTGATGGCTTCTAGGAATTCCCGGCCTTTCTTATATGGACAAGAGCCAACAGTGCGGGTTTCATGTGTGCATAGCGACTTCAGAAAAATGATATTGCGGTAAAAGGGTGATATCACTTGGCTCGATTCGAACTCGTGTTGCTATTAAAGAAGTATGATGCCGTCTCTTCCACGCTTCTCTGAGGTTGGCAAACATCACCTCCAATTCGCCGTGCGTCAACAGGCACGTCAAATTGGACGTGATTTACACCAACCTCAGATAAGCATGGAAGAGATGGCAACCTACTTGGACTGGAGGAATCCAAAACCAGCAACAACTGACCACACAATTAGATGAAGTCAACAATCAGCCTCCAAACGACCGCATAATTATATGCGGGTAACAATTGTTTTCTTCCCCACTGACCGCATAAAGGCACGAAGTTTGAAATTGTTTGCGAATTTCAAGTCTCTCGAGCTTACGTGTTTTTAGTCTCTATCTCAGTATAGAAAACACGCTTCTTGGAAATTATTCAAGAATTCACTATATATTTCCAAAGTTTGGAATTTTCTACGTGGAAATCTCAATCCGGTCGCTCTGAAAAATTCCTCCACTGTGAATTATTTCCAAAGCTTGGAACTTGTTTCATGGACGAGTCGATTTTTTGAAAAACTCCTCTGTGCCAAAAAAATCTGCACAGCCCCGAACTTCACGCCGAGGCTGAGTCGTTATATCACTGTGTTGTTATATACCCTTATCCTAATATTGTCATAATATTTAGGATAAAAGTGACTCTCACGTTAGGATAAAAGTGACTCTCACGTTATTCCTAAGGAAATTTTATAACCGAACACATTTCATTGTATCTGTCAGGAACTCAATATTTTACTCTGACTTGCTGTAGCCTGCTTGTCTCAGTAAACTTGCGCTATCTGGCCAATCGATCTTCTCTAAAACTCACTCCTACTGGCTCTTGGGTTTGGCTTCCGACATAATTGGCAGTATCAGACGCAGGTCGTAACACAAAAAAATCTTACATAGCATAGAGAGTTTAGATGCTACAAGTCCGTTAGCACGAAATGTTTCGCCTCCGCCAGATCTCGAACCCGGGTCGCCAAATCTGTTTATTGGCGGTGTTAGCACCTCAGGCAGCCCGGCCACTTCGGCACGGGCCCTGGACAACCATACGACCAGAAATGAACTGCCGATATGGCCACTTAGATAATTTTATTAATCCTCCACCTCCCGCCAAACGGCCAAGATGTCTGCTTCGTTTACCGAAGTTAGACTGTGAGGACTTCATCCTCCGCCAGGAGTTTTCGGAGCTGAAGCAGGAACTTTACCACGAGGTAAATAAACTGAAACAAGAGATAGCCTATCTAAAAACGCATATTTCTTATACAGCGGTTAAAACAGCCCTTGTCGGCCAAAAATTGGGGGTAAATAAAAGTACATATGCTCAGATAGCCTCGGCCTGTAAACCTAAAACTCGCATTTCATCTACCGAACCAAGTAATTCAGCGGGCGTCTCACTCGATCGCAGAGAAACTTAAATAAATCCGCAGTCTACGCCATCGTTACTCGGCTCAGGCAGCACTAGCAATGATCTGCATTTGCGTCCTAGCGTCACATCGTTGCTCGATGCTGCACTAGAAAGCGATGATACAGAGGCCGATAAGATCATTAAGCCAAAAAAGCATAGTGCTAGAATGGCTCGAAAGTCTAAATGGGCCTGGAATGCGCAGTCAGCTAACCCAAAAACCGGCACATCAGGACCCATCGAACCTAAAGTACCGGATACAGATGCCCGCTTGGTCGTAACTCGTAAGCTCGCAACAGATGCACCAGTGAGTCACAAGCAGAGTATAGTTGACGCTGATATGGACATAGATTTGGACATGTCTGTCGACACACCTGCAACCTGCATATCGGATCATGTGTCAAGCCCTCGGGCTATGCCATCGTCACTCGGCTTAAGCGACACTAGCAATTATCGGGATTTGCATCCTAGCACCACATTGTTGCTCGACTCTGCACAAAAAAGCGATGACCAAGAGGTTGACAAGATTATAACTCAAAAGAGGCATACGCCTAAGAAAGCCAAACGGTTCACGGGTTTGCACGCAGCTTACCAAATAGCCAGTACATCAGAACCGAGTGTTCCGAATACAAGTGCTCCCTCGGCCGAAACACGTGAGCTTGCAACATATGCCCCATTGAGTCGCAAGCAGAAAATAGTTGTAAAGGGGGCCCCAGAGTCATAGTCGTCAATTGTACAAGAACGAATTGACCATGACGTGGGTCTTATGCGAGTTTACGCCAAACCGTTGCTAAAACCAGGCGAGTCTTTCCGCATTCTTAAGGCATTTCGAGTAGGGAAGGCTCAAACAGCGCTAGAATCAATTTCTTGGCCACGACCTCTTAAATCTACTTGAGAAACTGAAGCACAGGCGAAACTCTTGATAGAGCGCAAACCATCTTTACGGAGTCTGCATTTGCAAGCTTTTTTCAGCCGGATTACGAGTTGAAAGAGAGGAGAACGATGAGACAGCTAATAATAGAGCTAGAGAAACGAAGAACCAATGGCGAGACAAATCTTAAAAATAAGAGAGGGACAAAAATTTCAAGTCAAAAAGACATCTCTCTGGTCGAAGCCGGTAACAGTGACGGACTAGCTGTCCCGCCACCAAAACCTAAGACATACCCCTTTCAATTGGTCGTTTAAAATGCCAGATCACTGATTAATAAAATGCCTCTACTCCAGACTCTGGTTTTCGTCAACCAATCAGACATTGTTATGGTAACCGAGACATGGGCATCGGCCTGTGTAGCTGACTCTGAACTCTCTGTTTTAGGCTATGCATGCGTTCGGAATGATCGAAACAATGGCCGTGGCGGAGGAAGCTGCATTTATATAAAGCAGCTACTTGCACTTCTCCCGTTGGACTTTCCACAATTCACAGCGGTGGAGGAGAGCTGGTGGCTACGAGTTGTTCTAAAAATCAAAGGCTAGATCGATAGTAAACAAAGTTCCACGACTTAGGACTTTTATTGACACACACAATCCCGATATAGTCTTTTTAACAGAAACATGGGTAAACGAATCAACCTCCAATGCTTCACTTTTTATAGCAAACTACACCTTCTATAGACAGGACCGTGCGAATAAACGAGGAGGAGGTTTTATGATCTACATTAGATCTACCATAGAACAGAGTGGCTTTGAGGTTCTTCAGGAGACGTTCAATGGCGAAGCATGCTTCGCTATAATAACATCCAAGACCCTTAAAAGCATTCTAATTGGATGTTTGTACACCCCTCCGGAATTTAGTAATGATGACACTGGTCTTACAAATCTACTAGATATTCTATCGAATATCCAAGCCGACTATAAGATAATTGCAGGAGACTTAAACCGTCCAGAAATAAACTGGACAGAACTATCAGCCCCATCCAGACATGATGAATTATTATCATCAATTGTGTTTCATAACTGGACGCAAATAATAAGCAAACCAACCAAGGGAAACAATATACTCGATGTTATTCTCACCAATGATATCTGGCCTTTATATACGCACTACGACAGCTTAACCTTTGATAGTGATCATAAGACAATAATAGCAGTGCTCCCTCTTAACATTAAAATAAGACCTGATCCTAGTTACACTTCTATAAACCCCAAAAATCTTGACATTGAATCTATGAATAACTACATTAGGTCATTGGATTGGAGCTCTTTCCTCCTAACAGCATCCCCTCTAGAAGCTGTAAACATTTTATATGCCACCCTTAATTTAATTCGAGATACCCTAATTGACGAGAGATCCCCATGTAAGAAATCACTAATCCCAAACTTCCTTTCCAAACGGCTAAAAAAACCTAAAAAACAACTCCATGACCCATGTATTAGTTATCTATCTACGCTCAGACGCATTACAGAGATTCACGAGTTAGCCCAGAACATTGAAACAAATAAGACGATAGCAGCAGAACATCGGGCAATCGAGTCCCCAGAAGGGACAGCCCAAATCTTCAGGAAACAAATAAATAATCATCAAAAACAAGGCCCCCAAATCATGCTTGATGACCAAGGAATAGTAATAACAAATGACAACCAAATAGCAAATCTTTTCAACGAGTATTTCTCAACCAACTATTCAGTCGAGGAAGAACCAATCCCCCAACCAACAGAAATGACGGCACTAGTATTAAAAGAGATATTGTTTAACGAAGAAACTGTAGAGAAAGCTATCCGCCAACTGTCCAATTCCATATCATATGGAACGGATAGAATCCCTCCTTGCATAGTGAGGCATATGACATATGCCCCAATACTTCTGTCTAACCTTTTCTCGTTACTGCAGTCAAATGGTACTTATCCAGAAATCTGGAAAACATCATGCATCACCCCAATTTACAAAAACGGAAATCGGTCCAATGCCCAAAATTATCGTGGTGTTCACCGAACATCGGTTTTAGCAAAAATCTTAGAAAAAATAATTTATAACCAAATGTTAGACCATCTGACGAATGTAAATCTCATACCTCCCTCTCAACATGCCTTTTTACCTAAAAAGT